>VYVB01000601.1:0-108834 GCA_009761775.1 Ficus carica
CTTCCTAGGGTTTGAGCTCGGAGGAGGTGGAGAGAGAGAAACGGTGGAAGAGAGAGAAAAAGAAAGTGCGGCAATAGCAAATTAGGGTTTTTAATTACAGAGACAGAGAGAGATAGAGGGACAAGGAGTAAAAAAGAAAAAGAGGGAATTTAATATTGGATAAAAAAAAAAAAAAAAAACAATACATGTGAGAGATATTGCGATTATTGAGGGCACTTTTT
This sequence comes from Ficus carica, assembly GCA_009761775.1. Taxonomy (NCBI): domain Eukaryota; kingdom Viridiplantae; phylum Streptophyta; class Magnoliopsida; order Rosales; family Moraceae; genus Ficus; species Ficus carica. Next base: position 222 of record VYVB01000601.1, read on the forward strand.
TTTTTTTTTTTGTATATTTTTGGAAATCGCATTTGTATATTTTTAGTATTTTTTTTTTTCTATTTTTGTAAATATAGTTTATAAAAATTAAATTTTTTAAAGAAAATTAAATTTTTTTTTGTAATATGATAGAAAACATAAGGGAACTTTTTAGTAGTTTTCAGTATTTGTTATAAACAAATATTGCCCTATTAAAATTATATTTTTTTTCCTGAATAGTGATCATATTTAGGAAACATGAGGGCACTTTTTAGGTATATTTACCGATACCATGTTTTTTCTTTAGTTTTTTTCAGTATTAATGTATTTCTTGAAAGATATGTGAGTATATATTAGTTAGATTGCTTTCCTTTTTTTTTTCTCCCTAAAATATACTTATCAGTGGTGTTTTTTTCTTTAAGGAAATGAATTAGAATTCACGTACTTTTTCTGCAGTAAGATTTTTGTGATAATGTTACCAATGGTCTTTTAGTAGATAGGTATTGCTGTTAAGTCAAAAAAAAATTTTTTTTTTTTTTTTGCTTCTTTTGATATTGTTCCAATTAATAATCCTGAATTTTCAAATAATGGTTTTCTTTTTTTTTTTTTTGAACTTTAGATTAGAGGATTTAAAGACGTAGAATTACCGTTAGTTTTCATATATCACTCAAATAATGGTTTTTTTAAGATAAAATAATACAATTTTGGGTATAAATTGTGAGAAGTTAGATTAAATTGTGGAATTTTTTTTTCATTTTTAGTTTAAAAGTTAGATTATTAGCTCAGAATCAAAGATAAGAGGGAAATATTTATCAAAAAATAAATAAATACATAAAGACAAGAGGAAAACTGCTGTATCTTTCTGATGTCAGACGTCAAAGAATGGTGTTCGACTTTGAAGCGTTGAAAGTGTATAAAAGGTAAAGTAAGTACGGTATTGGATACTCATACGCTTCACTTTCCTAATCTTGTACATATTTTTATCGATTAGAAGACAACATTATAAAATAGCAAATATAATCTTGGCAATAAATTCATACATCACTTTATAATAACCGAATAAATGCTGAAAATTTAGATGGAGCAAATTACGTATATGTACATGTAAATTGGATGATATAAATTTTTTTCTTCTCTTAATTAGTAAAAAAATTAAGGATCAAATCATAATTTTGTAAAAAATATATATATATTTAAAAACAAACAAGCAATTTAAGTTTAATATATACTTTTTCTATTTTTCTGTCATTTTTAAAAGTCAAGCGTTAATTTGGAGCTTTACCAAGAAAGAGACACATTTGCCATTCGACAATTATCGCTAAAATTATTTACCAAAAAATTATCACTAATACTAAAAGCTAGTAAAAAAATTGAGTAACTAATATCAATTAGAATTGTTTGATAATGTAGTTTTTTTAATTCTTTATTATTGTTGTTTAAACGTATTGAGCTTGTGTTTGGACCGAAGGTTTTGGATCCAAAAATTACAACTCAAATTTTTTTTTAATTGAAAAGTTAACTTTAGTTTATTTTTTACAGTTACTCTTACAGTTTTGCAACTTAAATTTTAGCAAAATGACTCAAACACTTTCTTAAAATTTATCCAAAAATTTTTATTAACAAAATGATCTCTAATAACTAGGAACGACAGTGGTTGTTCCTATGTTAAAATGAAATAATGTTATTTGTTAATTTCACTTTTAAGGTTGTCATTTTGGCAAATATTCTCATAACTTTGTATATACAAGTCTAAATAAAATGATTTTTTTTTTTTTTTTGCATAGAATTTCTAAATGAACAAACAAGCTACATATTGATTTTTTTTTCGAACATATTTTAAGTTTTATACTTTCTAACTTCAGCAATTCAAACGTATAATTCAATTCAAATCTAAATTTTACAATCTAAGCTTATGCATCAAACATCAGGTAAGTATTTAAAATGAGTCTCGTGTCAACAATTTTTAGTAGTTTGATATTAAAGCTATATCAAATTTCAATACGAAGGTCTACATGGATTATGGGGGAAGATGCAAATAAATAGTTCTTATCCCAACAAAAAAAAAATGCAAATCAATAGAAAAGCACAAAAAGAGTGGCATTTTGTGTTTATCCGAAGAAATCACCAAAAAAAAAAAAAAAAGCCAAGAGAGTGAAAACTTATTTTATCATTAATTCTAGAAGAATATACATACATTCATATCATTTATACATACGCACACATAATACACACATCAATGACATCACTAACAAATGTACCTATCCCACATTTATGGATATGGTTAAATCACATTGGTCCCATATTTATCAAATAAATCTTTTTAATTACATAATTTCTTAGTTTTTTTTTATTTATTTGGTAAAATCAATATTTACAAAATAAATCCAAATTTTTCATGACCCGAAAACCAGGTTTGGTGACTTTAAGGGTTTAATTAAAAATAATTTGTAATTAAATAAATAAAACACATAATATTTCAAAATTTGCCTACACTTTTTATGATACTTCCATTTTGACCATTTTTGGAAAACTTATCAGAGTATTGGCCATGTAATAGCTGTCCTAGAGTCTATCAATTTTATAATAATGAAAACCGTCAAGTACCTTTTAATAAAAACAATGAATATCTCGAAATATTAAGTTTTTCACATGAAAATAGGTTTGAAAATCAACCTTTAGTATCATCACACAAACAAACAAAAACAGGAAATAAAAGTACAGACATCCAAAACCTAATCCAGATAGAGATTTAAGTTACATGCCTTGAAAAAAAAAGATGACAGAAAAAAAATTACCAGTAGATAACCACTGAGCCCCAGTGGCTTCGACGTCACACGTGACTACTCGGTGCTACTCCTATTACCTCCTGGGGAGGAGGGTTAAAAACAATAAAACGTGAGCTACTAGCTCAGTAAGATACAATTGACTCATTTAAAATAATTAGTCCGAAAGAGTTAGGCTGAGATGTAATAAAAACAAACAAGGCTTAAATTTAAAATGATTAATAAATAAATGTAGTAATGTAATTCGCTAAACAAAAATAGACTTATTGGTGCTAACCTGACAATAACCGATCGGTAACAAGATACTATCTCAGTATTTGAATAAGATTTTCAAGCAAACCTATCAACCGCCAATATCCAACTAGACAGTGTTTGAAATTTCATTTAACATACTTGGACTGAAATGAAACAAGTCTCAAAGCACGTCACTTGAATCTCTTAAAATAATGTATTTACATATATATACTTTTGACCTAAAACGTTTGATACATATATATACCCTCCATTTAAAACATTCTATAAATCAATTTATTTTTGAAATAATTTTAAAACAAGTAATTCATAAGCAACGTTCATAAAAATAGGTTTAGGTATCCTACCTCGTTGTCAAAATAAATATACTGATAATTTCACGTATACTGAGGCTCCTCACTTTGGTTACCAAAACCTTAAACCAAACCACACATATATCCTAAGTATCTGACATAAACTCAAACCTTAATTATACTAAACATCAGGCTTAATCAGTGTACTTCAAATAATATTGCATTAAAATATTAACATTTCTCGATTTACGTGTAACCTGTAAAAATTCATATTATGATTTAAAATATTGTTATTTGAGTTTAAAACATCATTTGTGGGCTGATTAGATTTAAATAGAGACCCTGCAAGCTCTTTGTCTTTGTCCGGTTATTTGGAACTGCAACCGGTCCTGTAATTGCGGTTGACCGGACAAAGACATAGTGTCATGTTCCGTTCTTGGGAGGTTCGATTAACTGGATGGGGTGTCCGGTAGACCGGACCGTCGTGGAACTGAGAGTTCCCAACTCAAACCCGACCTGCAAACTCAACCAAAATTCTTTCCAACAGTTTCCAGATATCCAAAACAGAAAATAAACAATTCTTAGAGCTTAAATAACTAGATTCAAACTCAAAAAAATCATCAAAATTTCAGTGAAATCCAAAGCTTTAAGAACTAAAGAAATTCAAAAATAAAACATGAAATCAAGCGGTTTAAGTTTCTAAAACGAGTTTAAAATGAACCTGTAAAGGTTAGAAGCTCGGTGGTTCAAGTGTTTTCAAATTTTAATTTCGGGTTTTTTATAAAATTTTAGAGAGGGAGAGAGATAAGTGGCTCGGCCGAGGGGAGAGTGAAATAGAATGAGTGAGAGAGGGAGAGAGGGGAGATAGGAAGAGCGAGGGAAAACTTGATATTGAAACGGGGGATGGGTTTTTATAGACGAGCCTACCCTCAGAGGAGGGAAATTGGCGCCGGAGTTGTAGGGAATTTGATTCGGAGGCTCGAGAAAAAACCATTGCAGTTAAGGTGATTTCAGAAATACAGACATCCGGTCGACCGGTGTAAAGGTCTGGTTGACCGATCAAGGGTAAAATGGTAATTTCTCAAAAGTTAAGGCACAAAAATATAGTTTTTCAAACACACGTTTAAAACCTTTAAATCAAAATTTAAATGCAGTTTTAATTATTTTGAAATACATTTAGCATGCTAAAAATCCAGTTTAGTTTAATTAATCACAATTAATTTTAACGGGTGTTATAAATTATACCATTTAAATTTAACATTTACAAGATAAATCAGGCTTTTACTTTTAAAAAATATATATAAATTTTTATGAGGGTTATTTTCACAAATGGTTCTTGAATTATACACTCTATTTTATGTTAGTCCCTAATTTTTAATTTTACTTGTCATAGTATCTCGAAATTTCCCACTGTTATGCAAACAACTCCTATTTTGGTATTTTGTAAGAAACTAAAAGGAAATTGAATACAATCAGATCGTGTGAGCTTTAATTAAGATTAAAATCATAATTAAATGTTTTTTTAGGGAAATTTTACCTCTAAAATATCTATGATGATGCAATACATATTTGATTAAAGTACAATTTACTTCTAAAATATCTTGATGGAGGTACAATTTTCCTTCAAAAAAAAACTTACGACTTTACCTATAAATAATTTTCAAGTAATCATAACGTGTATAATTTCTGCTTAAGTTTTTACATAATATTAACAAATGGACTATTGGCATTACAGTAAAAAAACCTGAGGGGAGTATCATAAATAATATCAGAAGTCAATTGCCAAGACATGGTGTATAATTCAGGAACCATCTATATAAATAACCCTAATTTATTTGAAAATAACTTACATTTAGAGTAATCCAACATTGAAAACTTACAAAATAAACAATAACCGTCAAGGACCAATATCGTATGGAAAATGACGCCGCAGAAAAGCACGAACCCAAGGGAAACAGAGGGTTCAATATTGGAATCTCGCTCCTGAAGGAAACGAATGGTGATTTGATGACAACACTTTGGGATCTTCAATGGCAACATTTCCCTACGACAGAGAGAGCAAAACCACATAGAGAAAGGGAATAAGAGGTTGACAAAGAGAGAAGAGATAGAGGGTTGGCGAGGAGACAGTTTGAAAAAAGAGATGAAAGAAAGAGAAACGACGTATCTGAGATGAAGGAGGACGAGAAAAAATATTAAAAGCAAAAATGAAAGTTAAAAAATGTTTTAAAATTAGATGTTGTTTGGTTGGTTCGCTTGAGTTGGAGTTTGGAGTTATTTTTAATTGGGGTTGAGTTGAGTTTTGGAGTTGTGTGCTTGTTTGAAAATAAAATGTTTGGAGTTAAAACATGTAAAAACTTAAAATGTGTTCGAAAAAAATGCTATTATGGATCTTGTTTCGTTATTCTAAAAATTCTATGCGATTTAAAAAAAAATTATATTATTTTGATTTGAAATAACAAAGTTATGACCTTTTAAAGTTTGAGTTTTTAAATTAGAATTGAAAATGTGGTAAAACATAATTTACTTTAAAGAAAAAGACAAAAAAACAATTGGAATTGTTTGGTTAGATAAACCAACTAAACACATGCTAAATATGCTATTTATTAACAACAATAATAAAAATGCAATTTACAATCATTAGTATTTAAAATGATGACACTTGTTATAATTCGTGTGATTACGATATTGCTCGTATATTAGTTTTGCATAACTCACAATAAACTTGCGTTTGGTTTATTAGTTAAAACTAAAATTTATGGGTTGAAATTATTTGATTTTTCAAAAACTAGTTAAAACTTTTATTAACTTTTCAAAAAATAAAAAAATAAGTTGGAAAAATTTAATTCCAACCGATAATTAAATTGGCTATAAATCTCTCTCATTTTGAAAAAAAAAATTTAACTTAAAGATAAGATATTTGAATTTTATATCTTCGGATGTTACTTAGTGCTATGTTATGTTTGTAACCATGAGAATTTATTAAAGAAAGAAAATTTGTAATTATAAAAGTTATATTTTAGAATTATGGAACTACAATAATAATAATGGAATAAACGACATACTGACCGTTGTGGAGCGTGGATGGCATGGCCCTACCTAAAGAAAGAGGATATGCCGGTTGAGAGGGTGCCAGATTCCGTTTTTGTATCCCCCACAAATGCAAAGTTAAGAAGAACAACCACTTTTTGAAAGCCAAATATATATATATATATATATATATAATATTCTAAAGGAGAAAAAGTAGCACTTCATAGTTTGTTTATTTTTTATTTTTACTGGAAATTGGGGGTTGTTTAAGGTAATAGTTGAATTTGGAGTTTTACAAATGTGTATTTAGTTGAAAATGAATTATTTAAATTTAAAATGTATTAGAAAAAAATAGTAATATGTATAGATGTATACTCGTAATCACTTTTCGAAAGCCAAATATATATTTACATATATATTTAATATATTATAAAGGAGAAAAAGTAGCACTTCATTGTTTTTATTTTTTATTTTACTAGAAATTGGGGGTTGTTTAGAATGAGAATTGGAATTGAGTTTCACAAATGTGTATTTAATTGAAAATGAACTATTTAATTTAAAAAATGTCAAAATTTAAAATATATTCCAAAAAATAGCAATATGTATAAATGTATAGATGTATAATTCCTAACCACTTTTTGAAAGCCAAATATATATATATATATATATATATATATATACACATATATAATATTATAAAGGAGAAAAAGTAGCACTTCATTGTTTTTTATTTTTTATTTTTACCAGAAACTGGGGGTTGTTTAGGGTGACAATTGGAGTTAAAGATTTACAAATGTGTATTTAGTTGAAAATGAATTATTTAGATTTAAAAAGTGTAAAAATTTAAAATGTATTCAGAAAAAATAATTATATATATATGTATTGATGTATACTTCGTATCACTACAATCTACAGGATGAGCCATTCCAATAATTTGCTACCGAAAAACAAAAAAAAGCCATGCCGATAATTGCAAGGAAAATAAAAAGGATAAGATATGTCTTTTTTTTTTTTTTCTTTTTACAAGTTATAACATTATTTTTTCTTAAAAGAGTTATAAGGAATGATTACAGACATGACCTAATAGTAATAACACATCTAACTCTATCTAAAGGTGTATGCTTGCGTTTGGTTCGTCCGTTGAAGATGAAATTTTTAACAAAAACTAGTTATAAATTTTGTTGACTTTTCAAAAAAAGATAAAAATTGAAATGAAAAAGTACATTTTAGATAAAGTTAAAACTTAAATACCAAACAAAGCCGTATAGTTCAAATCCTCCACCCCCAAGTCAAAATAATAATAATAATATTAATAAAGAAAAAAAGAGATATGAGGATAAAAGAATTGGGTACGCAAATAAATCTTGTGAAACCAAGGCACGAACCCAAGACCTTACTGAAGAAAACGAGTAATTTTACTATCCCACCACATGACTAGTGATTTTCGGATATGCGCTATAGTTCGTTTATTGCTTACTAGAAAGATTAGTGGTCCTTGATTAGTATTTGGATTAGACGAAATAGTAATTGTTTAAACTATGAAAAAGACAGGGAAAGGTTAAAGTGGTTGAAAATGAGGATATTTTTGGCTAGTGCCTAAAAAATTTTCATGCCAATCTAATATATGTTTTCCAAAAATGTCACATCTACCAATGAATGTTGTTATAAATAGTTGAGAGCACGCCTGTCATTTAATTTGAGCAAAGTGAAAAACAAAATGTTTTTCAAGTGAGTACGAGTTTCATATATTGAAAATAAACAAATTAAACAGACTGACCAAAAAAAGAAAGAAAAAAAAAAAAAGGAAAAAAACTATTCTTCTCAAGTTGTACAAAATAGGTTTAGTGAAGGAGTCATGGCAAGCAGAGGATCTCCACAAAATACAAAGAGCATAAATGAGGCCCTGGCTATATCTTAGAAGAGCATTTTTAGCTCCTTACTGTACAAATCTTAAATCCCTCGTAAAGCATGTGAAAAAATCGGAGGAAAAAAAAAAAAAATGAAAAGAGGATAAAAGAAACAAGAACCTTTTCGCTACTTTCAATCCTACGCTTTACGGCCCTCTCTGAACCCAAAGCTAAAAGTACTTTGTAGGCCCTTCTTTGCATTGCCACCAATGGTTCCTTTTTGCATCATGGCCACAAACTCGTTGTAATCTATGCGCCCGTCCTGCGTAAAATGAAAGGAAAGAAAAAGGAAAAAACGATCAGGTTTTGGACATGAAATGGATTGGAACGTTAGCTTGGAACGTTAGCCATGTCAGGTTTACATTCTCACTAAAAGTACGCAAAGATTTTAAGCCTATGTCCGCCCTAGTATCCAAAGAATTTTCCATGACAGAAGAGTATACTCCGCTTTAGAATTTTAATTTAAACTTCCATCTGAACTAATCAAGTAAACCAAAAAAATTAAACCTCAAAGTTCTCACGATGTATGCAGATCTATCTTATCATAGCCTCAACGTTTCAAATTAATACACGTGTAAAATACTGTCAAAACTGAAAAAATTAGTTACAATATGCAAAGCAATCTAGTTAAGAGTCAAAATGCCATTTTGTATGGTTTTCTAGGTCCTTGAGTTGCCATACAAACGCTTGATCCTTTGAGTAAGCTATGGCGTTAACTTAGACAGACAAATGTTCCATTGGTGCAGATGCAGTATCATTACGAAAGGAATACTTACATTATCCTGATCAACTTCTTGCATCATTTCTTCAAGGCGGAAATCCTCTACGCCAAACTCCTCGCACGCTTGTTGAAGCTCGTCTTGAGTAATATAACCACTTCCATCTTTGTCGAAGTAAGAAAAAGCTGCGAAAAGGTGATCGTCTCTCTCAATTTTGTTCAAATGAAGTGTTGCAGCGACAAATTCTCCATAATCAATTGTTCCACTGTTATCGACATCTGCCTGCAAACCCAAGGATATAGTCAAATCAAGAACATCCTCAATGAATTACGCCCCCAAAAATCATAACCCAAGACATGAGGAATGGAACATTCGAACAAGTTATTCTGATTTATGAACTTACTGCTTGCATTAGGTCATAAATTTCGGATTCCTTAAGGTTAGCACCAAATCTTTTCAATCCAGCCTTAAGTTCATCGAAAGTAATTTGACCGCTGTTGTCGGTGTCGATCATCTTGAACATTTCTTTTAGGCCAGCAATTTCTTCTTCAGATAGGCTCTCTGCAATTACCTGCCAAAGAAAAATGAAAACAACAAATGAAATATAAAATTAGTTTCATCTAGTTACAGAATTACATATCAACTCCACGTGTTTCATTTCAGCCATTCAAGACATCTAGAGACTTACTCTGATGGCCATTTTCTTGAGCTTGTTCATTGCAGAAAATTGCTTCAAGCGACTCAATACTGCAGAATCAAGAGGTTTGTCAGGAGCCACACCATCAACTTGAACCCAGGGGTGGCCTGCAAGAAATTAAAGCAATAACTTATCAACGTAATCCGATTGCCGTGCTTAAAACTGTTTTATGAGTAAGATAGAAGTTGATATACTAAAAATAACTGCAACTAAAAAATCAACCAAAAAAAGGACAAGTAGTATAAATTCAGCAGCTGATACAACAATCCGCTCTCTACCAAAAAGTTTAATATAAGAAAACAAGAGCTTGAATGCAAACCGTTAGTCCTACGAATTTCTCTTAACCAATCACGTTAACAACATATGTTTTGAAGCGAAGTAAACCTGATTGATTTCGATTTTTTTTTTTAAAGAAAAGAAAAGAAAAGAAAGTTTTCTGCCACCGTTTTATAAGATCTTCCACATTTCTTCTCCCGTTTTTTAAGCGGCAGGTTATATTGACTTTCAGTTTTTATATCAGCTGTTCCAAGATTTATATATAGATACATATATTGAAAGAACGACCGACATTATGGCCTAAAACTCCAGATTCGTAATTAGTGGAACATTCACAGTAAATTTTTCAGTAGGAAAACAAGCTCTATTCAGCACTAACTTTTATGTTTTTATCTACCTACCAGAGATCTCATAAAATTGACATAGAAATAAAACAATAAAAGAGGCTCACATAAAACGTCATGCGCAGATATCCGCTTTCTAGGGTCTCGAAGAAGCATTTTCCTTACTAAATCCTTGGCACCTTCAGAAATACTTGGCCATGGGTCTGAAGAAAAGTCTAGCTCACCATGCAAGACCTCTTCAAATATCCCTTGCTCGTTCTCTATGAAATAAAAGACGAGGGAAAGACAAGAAATATCAGAACATACACATATAGACACAGAAGTAAAATGCTAATATAAATTATAGAACAACTAGCAAGTCCTGCAAATCCCACCAGCCCAAAATGGAGGAACTCCACTCAGCAGAATGTAAAGAATCACTCCAGCACTCCAAACATCTGCTTCCAGACCATAACGCTTACGTAAAACTTCTGGCGCAACATAATATGGGCTGCCAACCACATCGCTAAATTTCTCTCCTGCAAGGAGAAAAGGATTTGATCTTTTAATAACAACTCATTATGAAGCGCCGCGGAGCAAGTACGGTAAAAGATAAACAAAGGCAACCGTGCATGTCAAGAGCATGCTATGTATGCATGTTAAAGCAATAACTTTTTTCCTCATAAGTTATTAGTTTCTAATTTCTTTTGAATCTAAAATTTCATTAGTTAAACAACATCAGCAGAGTAAACTGTATATTGTTAAACGGATATTTAGTCTTTGGCAACAGGTTTCCCGCGAAGGCAAATTCCAATTCTCATTTTCTGATCTGTCTAGACTTTTAAATCACTGTTTACATAACAATATGAAATTCTAAATCTCTATTTAGCAAAACAGGTTTATTTTGACAAGTCTAATGTTAAGGACCGTTAACCTTGTCTTAATCCCAGAACATAGCGCTTGTTGTAAAGAATCTTATAACCACCAATATAGTGAAAATAAAATGGAAAAGTCAAGACAAAACCAGCTTAGCCTTGACAAAACACTCATCTCAAGTGTATAGCTTTGAAAAAGTCATATGAAAAAATGCATATAGAAAAGGACTGCTTTATCTTGAATTAACCAGAGAATAATTTTCAACCAGAAACTAAAACAGGAGCCATTAGTTAAAATAATAGAATATCAAAACTACAGATCCAAAAAAAAAAAAAAAACAGAATGGTTCTTATGAGTAAAAGAGCAAGCAAATCAAGATCATTATAAGCACAAGAAAAGTTAGATATCATGGACAAAAAGTTTGTGTTGTGTGCTTCTTTATGCAAAGTCCTATAGTAAAGCATGCCATTATTATAACCGAAAAATAGATTGACAGAAAGTATGATAATCTTGAGCATCACAAATAAGCGCCATTTAAAAGTATATCTCAAGGGATTCTGATGCTGCAAAAAGTCAACGAACAACAGAATACCTGGCTTGAAGAAAATGGATAATCCAAAGTCAATACTTTTGAGAAGCGCATCCTCTTGATGATTGACGAAAAGAAAATTCTCCGGCTTGAGGTCCCGATGCATAACCCCTAACGAATGGCAAGCTTCGACAACTCCAACTATAGTCCTTGTAAGAGCAGCTGCCTTTCTTTCCGTGTAATGCCCACGCTGGATAATCCGGTCAAATAGCTCACCACCTGCACACAACTCCATAACAACATGAACTGCCACAGCATCCTCGTACGCCCCTTTAATTGATATCACGTTCGGGTGCCCTGCCAAATGGTGCATGATCTGAATCTCCCGTCTTACATCCTCCACATCCTCCTCGGATATCAACTTCCTCTTCGCAATCGATTTGCAGGCATACTCTTTCCCCGTCGCCTTCTCAACACACAAAAATGTTGTCCCGAATTGCCCTTGGCCTAGTTTCCTTCCTAAACTGTAAAACTCCTTCAAATTTCCAGTCTTCGTTTGCAACACCGAACCAGCTCGGAGTCCTGCACTGGGCACCCTCTTCATCAGAGGAGTAGGCTTCTTGGTTTTGGGGAATTCATTCGCCGCAGTTTCCGTCTTTGGAATAGTCACTTGCTCTGGTGGTTTGTTTTGGACCGGCAAAGGCGACTCGGGTTCCTTAGATGCCACATCATGAACACTTTCTCCATTAGTAGGTTCAGAAACTGTGTCGTCTGGGGATCGCGACCGCCACATTGCAGCCGATACCGATTGGAAAAATCCATTCTTGGTGATGCTCGGACCAACACAAGTGTTCCCCATAAAATCCCACTCTTTAGTTCCCTCCTAAACACTAGAACATTAACTACTCACAACACCAAGATCTAATCCAATCGAACCCTTCGACACAAGACATAAGATCCAATCTTCACTATGTTCCAAGTCAAACCCCTTCCTTTTTCACATAAAAAGTCTAAAAGCAAACCTTGAATTAGAACATCTACAACAAGAAAAAAAATGGAAATTTTTTACTAAAATCAGTCCAAAAACATAATGTTATTTAACAGAAGAGGAACAAACAACGAAAACCCAGAAAAGATCAAGGCCTATTTAGTTGATCAGGATAACTGAATCCAAAACTGGTACAACATGAAATACAAAGAACAAGTCTCTTATATTTTTGGATCCCAGAAGCAGTCACGAGAAATGCAAGATCAGCAGAGACATAGAAAAAGTCAACAAATTGCGGCCAAGAGAAGAAGAAACAAAGACTCAAGACAAAAAGTAAATTAAAATAATATCAGCCCAAATCAAAGCTTACCAAGCTTGATCAATTCAACGACCCAGATGAGCAAAACAAAGACAAATTATGAAAGAAAATATAAAAGCAAAACATGGGTACGCAGAAATAGAGCAGAAGAGAGAGAGAAGTATTGGGCTTTTACCAGTTTGCTTTGTTGAATACGGAGAAGAAGAGAGAGAAAGATAGATATGGTGGGTGGTTTTGTAGGTTTGTTTTTCTTGTCTTTGTTTTTCTATGTAAAGTCTAAACTCTCTCATATATTTATTCAAAAAAAAAAAAAAAAAACTGTTTTATATATACACACACACACAAACATAGAAGTATATTTTAGGGATAAATTACATTTTTTCCTCTCAAACTTCAGATCTTATCCCAAAATATCTTATAAATTTTAATTTTAATATTTTTCCCCCTAAATTTTAGAAAAGTTTGTAGATTTTCCCCTTTAATTAATTTTTTGATAAAAAAAAAACACATAATACTCGTTTAAAGTATGAGTTACGGATATTAAATGTGAAACACTGATAATTAAGTTAAAAAAGTAAATATTTAGGGTTGATCATCATTTTTTGCTCATAATTTTCTTTTATAGGTAGCTTTATTATTTCACATTTAAAAAGGATAACAGATGTCAAGAGTGTTGTCAATATTTGTTATTTCATAATTATACACTTAATATCTCAAATTGATGCTTTCAATGAGTGTTAAATGTATTTTTTTGTTAAAAATTTAATTGAGAGAGAAAATTCGTAAAATTTTTCAAAATTCACGAAGAAATAATGTTACAAATTAAAATTCATGAGGTATTTTATGATAAGGCTTAAAATTTAGAAGGAAAAAATGTAATTTATCTAATATTTTATTATTTTAAGGGTGACGATATTAATTTATTGTTTGTGAAGTTTTTTAGTGCTCAGGAACATCGTGAAGTAAACGCGTTTGGTCAGGTTCTTCAATCCCGGACTCTTTGGTTGATAGATTTCAGGCAAAGATTTTTGTGATTTTTTTTTTTGGCTTTTCAAAACCCTTTTTTTTTTCCCCCTCCGAACCTTGGGTTGGGACTAGGGACAACTTTCTCAATACGGTTGTATCTATCCTATGACAGTTTCTACATCTATTACTAATATATTTCCTATAACCATTATATTATTACTAAAGACGTTTAAAAGCGCGAATCACTTTGTTGATATTCGTCGATGTCACATGACAGTCCCGTTACCTGTCATGTAACAGGTTATCAATTATTACGTGATATTTTTTTTGTTTTACTTATTTATTCCGTATGTGTAGAGCGCATGCTCGTCAACTAGTTCATTTTAAACAAACAAAAAAACTTTGGGAGAAAAAAAAAAGGACTTTCACCCTCTATATTTGTTGTGGATTGGTATTCTGTTTTAAATCCACATTTAAAACTTTTTTCAGCAATACTTTCTCAAAAAAAGAAAAAAAAAAAAAATGATTTACAAATTGAATTTAGTCTGAACCTATAATTTAAACCATCATTTGATGACATGAAATGAGAAGGATATGAAGTATTATAGGAATTGTTTTATGTTGTTTGATAAAAGCAAAGTAAAGTGTTTTTTTTTTTTTTAATAAGGTTGATGAGGACAAAAATTAGTAGGTGCACCTATACATCTCAATTAGATTTGCACTTCCTTAGCACCCTCATCATTTGCCTATCTCCAACATTTAATTGAAATAAAATTAGAAAAAAGAACAATAGTTCAGGGTCAGCATAATACAAACTAGCCACAAAAGGCAAAACAACTAAAAAGTAAATGCACTTGGGAAACAAAACAAGGCAGATTCTAACTCCATATCATATAGTCAAAATTACACATTTGAAAATCAAAATCTATGATAGATTTCATTAAAAACCTTGCTAGAAAATCCCAATAGGAAAAACCTAACAAAAGAAAAAAAAGTGCCGTCGCTTATTGCGTAACAACACCTTAGGAAAAAAGAAGGAATAACATCAATAGAATATATATTGTGATCTACTACTAACATCATATGCAAAAAAAATGAAGAAATAAAATCAGGAGCCGACCACCACCAAGTAGGGAGAACAATACTTGGAGCACGAGAAGCCAAAGAATCTGCATCTCTATTGCATTCTCGATAATGCCAAGAAACTTTGCAAAATCTATAACGAAGAAGTGAAACAATAAAAGTGAAATCACTTTCCAATCACAATTTCCTCTAGCGAAAGGTCCAAGCATACTCAATGACATGAATGGAAACAACTAACCTCGCTTTAAAAGAAAAACCAATACATAGGGAAAATCTAGTACTCCAAAATGATCCCACCGGAATTAACTCAGTGGATGAGAGATGAAGGATTTGGGTAGGAATATTAGGTTCAAAACCTAAAAGTGAATTGTTAAAAAAAATTGTAGGACAACAGAATTCTCTTGGGGCATGTTTGGTGCGTCGCATGTATTTTGAATCTGTGAACACGAAAGTCCTGAAACTTGACCCAACCTCGACCTTGGTACCAAAACCCAACATAGATCGGGGTCCCGAAACCTGACTCTAACCTTGGCATCCAAACCTGAAACCCGACCTCGACCTATGTACCAAACTCTAATCTCGAAACTAGACTCCAGTCTCAAAACCCAATCTCGTCCACGACCTCAGGTTTCAAAATTTGACCCATACCCTATCCCGAAACCCAAGCCAGAGCACGACTGTAAGATCCCCGACCTGACCCTAGTTTTCGAAACCCAACCTGACCCAGTCCCAAAACCTAACCCGACCCAAGTGCTAAAACTTGAGCCCACACAGGTCTCAAAACCCGACCCGACTGGGTTTTGAAATCAAACTCCTACCACCAATCTCGACCTTGGTCCCAAAGCTTGACCCTGGCCTCGGGTCCCGAAACCTAACCCAACCTTGATCGTAGATCCCGATTTTACTCTAATCCTGGCCTCGATCCTAACTCGGTCCTCAAAACCTGACACAAATCCAAGTCCCATAACCCAAGGCCAACCCCGATCCAGCACCCAATCATGGATCCTAACACGACTCCGATTCCGGATTCGTTCTCAAACTCCGACTCTGGTATCAAATTTGATGTATTTGAAATATTTCATATATTTTTTAATATGATCATTTAGATTAAATTATATAATACAGTGTAATATAGAGGTTTTTGTTGTATTAGATATCGCAATTTGAATTGTATTAATTTTTGATTTCATATTATGTTGTATAGTATCTATATTTGTCAAACATTATATTAAACGTAGTGTAAATGGGATGCGTAACATGCCCACAATCCTATATATAATATTGTACTTTGGTGAACAAAGTTCGGACTTGATTGCAGCTTCAAAAGTGGGTTCCATAAAATTATTCCCGCTAATCCACGCCGTCTGGTGCCGGTTCATGCTCTTCGCTACACCCCACACGTAAATTACGTTTTTGAAAGGGATTTTTCCTTTTTGGCTCTCTGTCTAGCTGCATACCATTTTCGACTATCGTGGATTGCACTTTTTGTTTTGGCATTTTGTGCTTTTCCGATTTTTATCTTGGCTTTATCTCCTTGATTTAAGGTACGTAAACGGTTGAGTTTAGACAAGTCAAAAAATCATAAGGATGGCTTTCCCATAATTTTATATTTCTTTCTTAGAATAGGTCTCTAACGACCCATTATAAAGTAAACCAAGCCGAGCCACTAGTGGAGTGGTGAAGGAGGCCTACTATACGTATACTGGCCGGTGAAAAGAAGCCTCCGTTTAGTATTACGGTTGGAGTTAAAATTTTTAAGTTGGAGTTGGTTGATTTTTTAAAAATTAGTTATAATTTTTGTTGATTTTTCAGAAAAAAGACAAAACTGAGATGAAAAATTTAAATTTAAGTTGAATCACCAAACAGTGTCAAAAAGCTCTTATAAAGAGCACATATTAGTTCAAAGGATAGTCAAGAACTTAAGATCATGAAAACAAAGTAAAGACGTTTTGAATTCAAAATGTCGAAATGTTTTTGTTTTAACAGCAAAATTACGATTTTTATCCGAACAACTGGCATAACACGTTGAGATAAGGTACATTTGGTAGGAAGGAGTGACAATAGAATAGGTGTGATGGATTTGTGGAAGAATGAAAAATGTGAAAAATATAGAATTACGATAATTTTTCATGGGTGAGAGTTAACAGAATGAATGAATAGTTATTTATTTAATTATGTTATTATACATTTCATCGAATATTTTTTTATGGAGGTAAAATACTGTTTTTCTTAATGATATTTATTTAATTATTTTATTATACATTTCATCGTTTGTTGAATAATTTTTATGGAGGCAAAATACTGTTTTTCTTAATGATGAATTTCTTGAATCATTTCGGTTTATTTATTTATTTATTTGAAATGGAAATTTCTTGAATCATTTCATTGGTTTTAAAATTTTGTGGACATACAAGAAGACTTCATCCCTCCTCCGACCACATAGAAACTTAATTTATCTTGTTGTATGGGTTCTTTATTTATTTATTTATTTATTTTTAATAATAAATATCACCATCAACAACATGTAATAACATATTTCTTCGTTTTCCATGAAGTTTCTTATTATTATCATTATAATTATTATAATTATTTTTTTCATTACTTAGTGTAGCTGAAGCAGGCAAGAGTCATCACTTCTCTAATCAATAATTAATCAAAAAAGTAATTAATTAATCAGATTTGAGAATGGAAATTTCCTCCCAGTTACATGTAGCATAACAATCATTGGGCCATGAAGAAAAAAAGCCATTGTTTATGGGCGACGTGCGCATTAGTGGATGGAATAGTTTCATATACATATACATATACATATATATATATATATTTATATGTGTGTGTGTGTGTGTGTGTATCCAAGTTGTGTTGAGAAATTTAAAGCAAAAGTTATGGGTTGTTAGGTACATAATGCATGGCTGGTCTATATATTTTTATGACTTTATGAGTTGGCCTAATCCCGCGTGGGCATTGGGGCCTATAGAATAGGAGTTGCATTAAATGAAAAATGAAAAATGAAAAAAAAAAAAAAAAACTGAACTAAACTAAAATAGTTATTTTTTAAAAAAGTATACACATTAGAAATATCAATTTTCAAACAATACTTTTAATATATCTTCTAATTATAAGGTACAATAATTCGTGGACGTTTATAAAAGAATGATTTGACTTATTGATCATATAAATGGGTAACAAGACTAATTTGGTGTCTTAACATCTTTAGCATAGATAATTACTTGCTTTTAATAAATGAAAGCACCATGCTTTCATAGCTTTTAAGTTTTATTTGTACTAAACTATCCGTCACAGTAAACAAAAAAAAAAAAAAAATATATATATATATATATAACACATATAATTTTAATCTATATATAACGGTTCAAACAAAACCAAACCGATAAGGTATTTTTTCATACCCTATCGTACAATTCTCGCTGTTAACTTGACAACCTTTCTCACTCAATAATTCATTCCAACCTATATTCTCTTTCCTCTCCCTCCTGGTTTAAACAACTAACTCAGTTGTACTTAACTGATGAAATCATCTTTTTGAAAAAATTATTAACTTATGAGATTTTCTTTCCTTTTGTTTTTTTGGTTTTTTTTTGGTTTTTTTTAAATGTACGCAGCCATTATTATCATCTCTAGAGTTTAGCTAGTACAAAAAGTATCTTTTGTCACCAATAATAATAATAATAATGAAGGAAAAAAAAAACAAAAAAACAAAAAAAGAGATTCCCAATGAAAAGGCAGTACAAGAGTCCTAGTTCTTGTTGGCATAATCTAAAATTTAACATTTACAGAAACCACATAACATGACAAAATACTAAGACTAAAAATACTACCATCCTATTGGCAATATCTTGGTGCAATCCAACGCAAGGATTTTCTGAGCATCGCCTTCCTAAACGGTCGACCGCCCGTCCGAACCTTCACATGCTCCAGCTCGGGCAAGGGAGAACTATACATCTTTTTCACTTCATCTGGAATGATGAGAGCCTTCAAATATCATCAAAAACCAATCAGAGAAAAAGAATATCATCAGTAAATAATTTACTTTAGATAATTAACTAGTTCATTAAATACTAAACACAATGAGAGGACTAAATTGACGATGTGCATACGTAGATGAATACCTTTTCGTTGCAAGAAAATATGTAAATTTTCTTGGAGCCATTGAATTCTGAAAGGAATTTTATTAGACTAGCATACCAGTCCTCATCATAAGTCTTTCTCAGGTAGTCAGGAACTCTAATGGCAACATCAGACAGATTCGGCGCATTAACTGAAATTTTAAACATCGAATTCCCACTGTAGCTAAAGGAGAGTAAATTTGGGGTATCGATTGTAGCCTCCAGTGAGTCCCAGCGACCGCGCAAAGTGAAAACAAAGTTTTTGAGATGTTGGTTCCAGATCTTGACATGCTGCAAGCCGCAGCAATCCTTTAACTCCAAACTCTCGAGGAAGGGAAGTTGAGGAATCAAATCTTCTAACCACTGGTCAGTCAGAAACATTTCAACAAGCGAGAGATTTCTGATTGCCCTGCAGTGAACCAAATTCATATCGCACTTTTTGCTGTAAAATGCTCCGCTATGTACAAATGACTGAAGATTGATAGCTTCAACTTCAATTGTCCGACAATAACAATGCAAACCACCAGTTCTAAATTCCATAGATTTCAGGCTCAAACTTGAAACTTTTGGACTTAACAAGCCATCACAATAATTTACATGGAGTTTCTCAATGGAAGTGCAGCTTAACAGTAAATTGTTTAATACTTTATCGTCCATTTGGATGTTCAAGAGATATAGCTCCTTCAGAGAAGGAAGGCTCGTAGGAACAGGGATCTCCAAAGCTAAACCGTCCAACTTTAGAAGAGTTAATGAGCGTAAATGAAGCATAAAATGAGGTAAGTAATATAAAGACCTTCTGGATCGAACATAGAGGTCTAACTCCTTAACATACTTCTCTACGGGAAATCTCAACCAACAATCCATTCGGCTACTGCCTCCATAGTATTCCATGCTAAGCTTAAATTTAGAAATGGCTGTATCTGCAAAAGGGTGTTTCAAACACTCATTTACAAACTTATAGAACTTTCTCCGCCCATTATTTCTTTCATCACGTCCTCTGAAATAACAAATATCCCTTGAATCGCAGAAGTCTAACACAGGAACCATGGTCCACATTCGTCTCCATCGCTTCGAAAGGAGGCTCATCCGAACGGCATATAAGGTGGGAAGGAAAGATAATATGTGAAGAATGATAGCATCAGGTAACTCCGATATTTGATCCTCAAAAACAGTCTCAGGTCCCTGATCTTGCTCCATTTCATTGTCCTGTTCCATTCTTTCTGTAGCCATAATAAGAAGGAATTCTATGGTTTATACCTAGTCAATTCAATACGGAATATCTTGAGAATATAAAGAGACAAACCAGCAAAAGAAATCTAGCAGATAATATTAAGCAAAATTGAATTTCGAAAATGCACCACCAACAACGACTATACTAAATATCAACCTGATAAAACAAGAACATTAGTTCAGTCAATGAGGAGTTGAAAACATATATAAATTTTTTTTTTTTTTTTTGGTTATGGTATGACTCCCACTTATTAAAGAGGAATGATAACACTCAGATTTCGAACTTGAGAACTCCTATCCAAACCCCTTCCTTCTCACCCGCTGAGCTAGCCCCAACGGGGGAAATACAACCATACAGTTGCCCAACTAAGTATTTAACAGAAAACAGAGCATAAACATTTTGGTCAAAAAATCCGACTTCAAAACTTTAAAGGCATTTTATACTTTATACTGAGCCAGGGATGGTATAGCGGCTCATATTTCGTGCATCTGATATTTTATATCAGAAACAATATTTCTTACAGTTATGACCCAGTCTACCAAATTGCCCCACAATGCAGTTTTTCCACTTAATTTCACTAAAAGAAAAAAAAAATTCTACAAAAAAGTAAAGTATGCAAATTTCAAACTCTCATAATATCTTTTGATCCAAAAACATAAAACGCTTCCAAGTTTGTTACCCAAATTCCAAGCTGTACTCATCAATTGCTTGCTTGTAAGGGTTAATTGTCTTAATCTAATGCCATTAAAGTTCATGGAGACTTGTATGCCATTTTCCCCAAATTCATATCTACCCAAAAAAAAAAAAAAAAACCTTCTTAGGGAGTGACAAAATAACTTACTCTCACTTTGGTACCAGCTTTTTACAGCAAAAAACAAAAAAACAAAAAAAAAAAAAATCAGGGTACGAAAAATGATAAATTAAACACCAAAAAAAAAAAAAAAGAGCATCCAAATGAAATATTTAAAATCCGAGCACAGAATGTATAACCAAAACCCAAAAGCAAAGAATTAGCAGAAAGTTATATACAATCACAATATTAAAACAAAAAAAAAAAAAGAAAAAAAAGAAAAAGGAAGTATTACCTTTGAGATGTTCTGGTGAGGAGAGAAGGGAGAGGAAAATCTTTACGCGGAGTGTCTAAGAAAGGAGAAGAAAACAAAAATGAAATTTGATGGGTAAGACAATTAAGAGGCGGTTACTCTAATACTGAGGAATCAGATAGGATGGAACCACGTCTTCCACTCCCTCCTTGACGTGCGTGCGTGGATTTATTATTAAACGTTCATATATATATATATATATATATTTGCTAAATAATCAACAAAAATACATTTTTGTTTTGTTTTTTGTGATTACAAGACATACTTAACAATAATAGCACACCTGATTCTATCAAAAAAGTATATAGTTCGAATCCTCCTATCCCCAAGTTTAAAAAATAAAAAAAAAAGAATTCCCACGTGATAACACGACCTGAAAATGACATAAATTTTGCTGCCTAAAAATTAACACGAAAGAAACATGCGACTTTTAGGTTGGACCCGATTAACCCGAATGCAGCACCTGATTTTTTGGAGGTTTTAATTTCATATGGCTTTGTTAAAAACTTGTAATCTTATAAAAGATTTTCTTGTAATCTTGTATTCTTGATTGCTTAAATTTGATGGACATTTTCATAATTATACTAAATATACAAATTTCCTCCTTATTCTTATTCCCTTTAAAACTAAAATCTTTTAAACTTAATATAATAATTTTTTTAAAATTTTTAGTTATTATGTCATAGGGATACGATTATCTAGGTTGAATTTCAGAAATCATCCGTCAATTTTAATGTTAGGGACCAAAACTACCAGAAAACAAAAGTTCAGGTACTAATTTATTAAAATCAAAAGTTCAATGTTGAAAATGACAGAATATTCATATTTCAGGAACTAAATAGACAAACTACTCATAAAACTTTTTGGAAATGAAAACTAACACATTTACGATAAATGATATATTTACGAAGCATTATTTGTGATAAAAATATCTTAGAAATATTCTTGTAAATAAAATGCTTGTGGTAAATAAAATTTATGATAAATAACATATTTACGAAATATATTTACGATAAAGTTATCTTAAAAGATTCTTGTAAATCAACAATTTACCATAAATTTTCTATTTATATTAAACATTTTTAAAATATGCTATTTTAGTTTAAGTATTTTAAATATGTAATTTATCTTATTAAGCCTTTATTTGGTATTATGGTTGGAGTTAAAATTTTTAAGTTAGAGTTAGTTGATTTTTAAAAATTAGTTATATTTTTTGTTAACTTTTCAAAAAAGACAAAACTGAGATGAAAAATTTGAATTGAATTAAATCACCAAACATAGTGTATATTTATGATTCATTTTTTAAAATATTCATTCTAAATATATATATATATATATATATATTAGACTCCCACAAAGGCCTGTTAACTTAAAAGGAAAAGAGAAATTGTATGATATATTATATCTTATAAATACGATTGAAAATTATAGCAGGTTTTTAAGAAGATCATAAATTATAGTATATTTCTATTTCTTTTTTAAAAATTAATTATGTGCTTCTAATTTTACCCCTCCCTTCAATCTTGCTCTCTCTCTCTCTCTCTTTCTCTCTCTTCTCTGCCGGTGATTTCGCGACGACGAAAAATGATCTCGGCGAAGCGACGGCTGTTGTGCCGGTGGTTTTTGCAATTGCGGCGAAGGATCTCGGTGACGCAACAGCTACGGATGGGTTGTTACAGGCTTCTGAGATCTGGCAAACTCGCGAGTTGCGGCGAAGACGGCAACAATTGAGCTTTTACAATGACGGCGCGATGATGACCCCGGATCTTTGACAGTGGACGACGACGGTGTTGGGCTTAGGGTGGGAGCTCTATCAGTGAGTTCGAGTGATGGCGATCGCGAAGCTTTGGAGATTGTGATCTTCATCCTCGGTGAAATCTAGTAGGGACTCCAACGATATGCGATCTCTATCTCCGTCGCGATTTCCATCTTCGGTGAGATCTGGTGGTGTCTCCGATGGCACGTGACCTCCTTCTCCAAGCTCCGTCAATGTCTCTGGCAACGCCATTGTAAATCTAGATCTAGATTTAGGGTTCTTTTTGAAAATTTTACAAGTTTAAGGGTTTTTAATAATATATTCATATAAGTTAATATTAATTAAGTAAAATAACAATTTTTAAGGGAAAAAAAATCAATGTATTTATATAAAGTAAATAACCGTAAATCCCTATAAATCCTTTTATTTACTTATAAATACACAATTATATAAAACTGTAATGCTTTCATAAATTGATAATTTTCTAAACAATGCAATAAATACTAAGATTTATTAGTATACATTTGATTTACTTGATAATTTATTAATTGTTAGAAAATATAAATATTGGTAAATATTAGATTTACTAGTAAATACAAAGATTTACTAAT
The DNA here is from genome assembly GCA_009761775.1 of Ficus carica. Taxonomy (NCBI): domain Eukaryota; kingdom Viridiplantae; phylum Streptophyta; class Magnoliopsida; order Rosales; family Moraceae; genus Ficus; species Ficus carica. The sequence goes on from VYVB01000601.1 coordinate 24,070, forward strand.
AAATATTTTAATTTATATGATAAATTTATATTTTTTAAAATAAATTAAATTTTAGATTTACCAGTAAATACTAAGATTTACTAATAAATATTTTTATTTACTTGATAGATTGATAATTTTTAAAGCAATGTGAATTCTAAATTTACAAACAAATATTAATATTTGCTAGTAAATATTTTGATTTACTTAATAAATTAATTTTTAAAATAACACATTGATTTACTTGACAAAATTAATAAATATCGGATTTGACAATAAATACTAGTATTTATGTGTAAATATCAGTATTTACATGTAAGACTTATTAATTTTGTTTGAGTTTTTGATTTTTTATAGCCATTATCGAAAAATATTAGAAAAAAAGAGAAAACGATTAGTAAATCCTAGTAAATACCAGTATTTACTAATTAATTTGATTTGCATGTAAATATCAATATCTATATGTAAATATTTGTATTTACAACCGAAAACAAAAAAACCCCAAATTCCAAAATCAGACCACCCCCAAATTCAAAACCCTAGATCTAGGCGCTGCTACCGATGCCGCCAACCGGAGAAATTGTGACCATCGGTGCAATCTCGGTTCGACAGCGGTGGTCAGTTGTGACAGGGACGACGGACGGGAGAAGGGCGATGAGAACCAGAAACTTCGTGCTCGCGACGGTGAGACCTACAAAAAAAAAAAAAAAAAAAACCAATCCAAACTGTCACGGGCTTTGTGATTTTCCGATTGTAGCCTGTTATCTCTTTGATGGAGGTCGCGAGAGCTGGTTAGGAATTTCGCGAGTTCGTGATTTTTGCGATCATGGAGTCATGACGGCGTTCCTCCTGAGTCACAATGGCTAGACGATGTTGAAGATCGTGACGCCGGCGTGATCCCAATTCATGTCGTTGTTCTAATCCCAGCGTCGTCGCCGTCGCCGTCGACTGTTGTGGTTGACGGGGAGTGACTGAAAGAGATGAACAGGGAAGAGAGAGGAAAGAGGAGAGATATTCTCAGGGGTATTTTTGGGTTTTTATATTACTATTTATTCTAATTATGCTATTAAGTACTAATATTTTAGATTACGCTATAATTTTAAAGTTGTGTAGTATATTATGCTATTTTGGTCTTTTTCCCAAAAGAAAATAAGTAAAAAAAAAAAAAAAACAAAACTAAATTCGTTAGTTGTTATTGAGAAACTTACCTAAATAACCACCTTATGACACAAATTAATTCCTCATTATTGATCATATATGATATAAATTTTAATTAATTTTAGTTTAATTTTATGTCTTATTAGTTTAATGTTAATTTTTATATTACGTTGATGTTATGATATTTAAATTTATGTCAATTCAGATGTTTTTTCATTATTATTTGCTGCGGCGCATTATAAAAGGGAAGGAAAAGACCAAAAGACCAAAAGATAGAAAAGTTTACTTGCCCACAAACAAAACCGAAGAAAAAAAAGTACTTAAAACTGCAGTAAACTCCTACAAAGGCGAAATAAATAGATTCAATTCTTGTGTATTTTTTTTATTTTATTAATATACATTTTCTATCTCTCTAATAATAACATAACACATCAATTAAAAAAATTATTTCAATTAAATTATTATTTCTCACAATTAAAGAATATATCAGTTATTATGATATTGTTGAATGGACATAAATAAAAAGATTTGCGAGTCGAATTTACAATGACGGTACTAATTTTTGCTGGCATAATCTAAGCTTAACGTAAATTTACAGAATCCACGTATCGTTTACTAAGCAAAAGACAATCAGCAAAAAGAAGGGGGACCAAACATGAATGGAAAAAAAAAAAAAAAAAAAAAAATTCATCCCATTGTCAATGTCTCAAGAGAAGGTGCCATCCAAAGCAGGGATTTTCGGAGCATCGCCTTCCTGTACGGTCGGCGACCTGTCGCTACCTTCATACGCTTTAGATCGGACAACGGAGAACTGCAGATCCATTTCAATTCATCCGGAATGATGAGAGCCTCCAAAAAAAAGAAAAAAGAAATATCATCAGTGAGAATCATAACCATGGCCAATCAAACACTTTAAATACAATGTGAAAGGATCTAAAAATGACATCCATATATGTAGATAAAATACCTTTTCATTGGCACAATGCACACAAACATTTTTGGAGCCAATGAATTCCGAAAGAAATTTAATCAGACTAGTATACCAATCGTCGGAGTAAGCTTTCGAATGGCGGTCAAGAACCTTAAATTTGATAGACGCGTCTAACAGATTAGGCGCATGAACTGAAATTTTAAACAAAGAAAACCCAATGTAGCTAAAGGATACTAAATCTGGGGTATCAATCGTACTCTCCAACGAGTCCCGCCAATCACTTGAAGTGAAAACAAAGTCTTTTAGATGTTGATTCTTGATGTTCATGTGTTGGAATGAATAGTAATTTCTTAGTTCCAAACTCTCAAGGAGCGGAATTTCAGGAATCAAATCTTCTACGTCAGTCAAACGAGCACCGCCGAGCGAGAGTTTTCTAATTTTTCAACAACAAGCTCGATTGATACTGGCGGATTTGGCGCCACATTGACCATTTACAAAAGAACGAAAATTCATAGCTTCAATTTCGATTGTCTGACAAGCAGTCCTGAATTCCATCGATTTCAGGCTCGAGCTTGAAACTTTTGGATTTAACAAGCCCTCGCACGAATTTACATGAAGTATCTCCAGAAAACGGCAGCCCAACAATAGATTGATCAATACTTGATCGTCTAATCGGATTCTCTCGAGAAACAACTCTTTCAAAGAAGAAAGGCTCCTAGGAACAAGTTTCTCCAACGCTAAACCGTTCAACTTTAGACGAGTCAATGATCTTAAACGAAGTACGAAATAGGGTAAGCTGTATAGGCTCCAATTTTGCCGTGCAGGTTGAAAACAAATGTCTAACTCTTGAACATTTTTCTTTGAGGGAAAACTCAACCAATCATCTATCTGGCTACGGCATCCACCGTATTCTGTGCTAAGCTTAAATTTAGAAATGGTTGTATCCGCAAAAATGGCGTTTCAAATACTCACCTACAAACTTATTGAACCACTTCTGCCCATTATATCTTCCAACATGTTTTCTGATCAAATGAATATCCCTTGAACTACAAAAGTCTAACTCCGGAACCGATATCCACATCCGTCTCCATCTCTTGGAAAGGACGCTCATCAAAACGGAATACAAGGTGGGAAGAAAAGATAATATGTGAAGAATGATAGCATCAGGTAACTCCGATATTCAATCCTCGAACACAGTCTCAGGTTCCCGATCTTGCTCCGTTCCATCGTCCCGTTTACTCTTTTTTGTAGCCTTCATAGTAACAGGATGATGCCGAGCCATGAAATTCCTAGATAATATAATTGGACAGAGACCAGCAAAAGAAATTTTAAGAGTTGGTTAAACAAAATTGAATTTCTAAGTAAAAATTGTATTTGAAAAGCTGATAAAACCAGAATTGCAGTTTGGTCACTGAGGACACATAACCAAAAGAAACACGGTTAATAAAATATCAAGATTGATCAAAAGAATTTATTCTCTAAAGTCACAAACAAAAATTCCAAATCAAATTTCTTTCCTCTTCTTGCCATCTCTCAAAAATGAAAGGGAGTACAACACATTATATATACATACAAATATATAGACATATATACACACACACACTCGAGCAAGCACAAATATAATCAAGAAAAACATGCAGGTTTTCTATCAGCAATCATCAATTGGTTGCTCGTAAGGATTAATGCCATATATTTGGAGTTTTGCGTGTACCATGAGAAAACCATGATTGTTTTTTGTCTTTTGATTAATAGTTGGGATTTTAGAGCTTTTCCGATTATTATTATATTTGTGGAGTTAAAGGATGAGCCAATGACTTAGCAAGATGTAGGTTTTGAAATGTTTTGGCTATCTTCCTTGAATTCATAAACCCTTTTCAGGGAGTACCAAGAAGAAGGAGGAAAAATGAGAATTAGGTAGATGGTCAGTTTTTGATTAAGTAATTGTCAATTGGATCTGGCCAATTAGTAACTGATCATAATTCGTTAAACACATATTAATACCGGTCAATCAATCAGTGAATGAACACCCACTAAGTAGTCAATCAAATGATTGGCCATTTTAATGGCCTTTTAACTAAATTAAAAGAACAATACTAGGAAATATCAGTGATGCTAAACATCGTTCACTAATAGAGAAGATCTCACCACATGGGATCCACCAATGAGGCCCATCTTTCTATTACTATGATATTTAACATCATTAATATTCTAAACATTTTTCATAGAGCCCTGCTATTTGGCCCGAATCGTGAAATTCATGGCCCGAATCGTGTCCCTATTAGCTAGTGGCATATGTCCGGAGACAGAGTAAAGCTATGGGGCAACGTTGCTGGCCGCTCTACTGGTTTCCCACTTGTAATTAACTCCCCACTTCATCGCTTTGCTTGTTAAACTTAAGGGAAAAAAAAAAAGAAAAAGAAAAGAAGAACAAACAAAGACTCAGAAAGGAAGCAAAAGGCCCCCAAGGAACCATCACTGATGCCCATTCCACCTGCTCCAACCAGCGACGATGAAAGCGGTGTTGGCGTGAACGGGAGGAAGGAGGGAACCAATTAAATAAGTTTTAAAAAATATATATACTTTTCTACTTTAATCTTCCTTTTTCCCTCTTCAAGCTGATTTTTTTCCCCCTGTTTTACGTTTCTTATTCAATTTTTTTTTCAAACACCAATTAAATTTTTGTTTTCATTTTTTTCACAATTTTTTTCCTTCCTCCACAGCCATCACCGGCCTTTCTTTTTTCCTAACACAACATAAGCGCGACGAAAATATTTTCGAGAGAGAAAGAAAAGTTCAGATGTGAAAGATGGTTATGTCTTTCAAGATGGGGTTTTCATGGTGAAAGAGATGAAAAGTAGCTGCAAACAAAACCTAGGATGTTAAAAATATATATATATATATATATATATATATATATATATATAAAATAAGCAAACACTTCCTTAAGGGAGCAAGTTAACTCTCACTTTAGTATCAGCTTTCTAAGCAAACATGATAAGAACTCAATAAATTTTTTAGTTTTTATTTTTGATTTTGGAGAGATGATGAGAACTCAAGAATTGAACTATAATAAAGTAAACCAATAGAATGAACATTCAAAACAGATATTATGCTAATTTTTCCTCTAAAACATAGACGTAAAGCATATACATATGCCAATGAAGAAACCGACCATTCAATCCGAACACATGATGAACAAACAAAATCCACCAATAAGGATTCGTATGTTACATAGTGAGAAGATTAATGTTACATAGTGAGAAGATTAAAAAAAATGTGTAACTATTATAATAAAAAAAAGGAAACTTAATTACCTTTCAAACGTCCGGGTAAAGTGAAACAAATAAGAGTTTCTAAGAAAGAGGGAGAACCAGAAATTGGAAAGAAATTAAAAAAGATTTTAGCTGCTCTGAAAGAAAAAGGTAATTGGGGCTTTCTTGAATTATTTTTCTATTTTTTCCGCAGGTTTCTATTTTATTTTTCATCAGTTTTATTTGGAGATATTTTTGCGGATATATTTAATCTTTCTTTTTCAAATTTATATATGCATGTTTTTAAATATTAATTCTGGCTTAATTTTTCTTTTGAATTTCTGGTTTGAATTATTAGAGAAAGTTAACTTTTATATTTCATTCTATTAAGATATTCTTAAAAAAAAAAAAAGAAAGTAAATAAACAGTTTTAAAAAAGTTGTTTTAAAAAAATGGCCCAATTTTTTTTTTAAAAATTTAATATAATAACCATCAATCAGTAATTGATCACAATCAATAAGTAATTAACTATGATCAATTAATGAAAATAAATATGAATATTAGTCAATCATTGATTAACCATGGTCAATCAGTGATTTACTGGATGGATTGGCCGATCATTTCCTAATTTTAAAGAGTTTGTCATTTACTAAAAAACTCCTTTCAAAGAATAGGAATGATAATAGGGCCCCACCCTTTTTACCCCATACCCACCCTCGTACCCGCCTAATTTAATGAGGGTGCGGGTGCGGGTAATCCCCGCTAGGGATGCTATACCTATGCCCTACCCATTTATCTATTAAGAATTATAAAAGAAAAACTGAAAACAAATTTCAATTAAATTCTCATAAAATTTAGTAACATAATCACAAATATAACTGAAAATAAAACTAAAATTTTAGAAATAATTCCAAACTCCAAAATCTATAAACTAAGTGTTTGGCACTTGAGTTTAACTCAAGTTAAACTGTACTTTTTTTTTGTCTTTTTTTGAAAATTTTTTTTATCTTTTCTGAAAAAGTCAACAAAAATTACTATTCAAACTTAAAAATTTTAACTCAACTCATTCACCAAACACCCCCTAAATTTATAAAGAAAATTAAAGTAGAAAACACTAAATTATATATTTATATATACATTTATAAGGGTGGATATAAATGCGGCGGGTGCGGGTATGAGTGAGCTTCTCCCACCCCCGCCTTGTACCCATGTGTGGGGTAATCTTAATCCCAATACTCACACCCATACCCATATATTATCTCCCATATCCGCCCCCAATTAGGTGGCTATTTGTGAGTACCTGCACCCATGGATAAAAATGCCATCCATACAAAAAGACCATTTACCTCCAAGTTGAGAGTTATTGCCATCCTAAAATCTACTTTCCCCATGCAATATATTAAAACCGTTTACCAATTAAATATTAGTTTTTAATTATTACTTGTTATAATAAGATACATGTAACGTAATACATGAAATGTTTTTTTTTTCTTTTTTTTTTTAATTTGGGAGTGATGAGATTCGAACTATGTACCTTATGATGGGGTCAGGTGTGAAATTACCACTAAATTATGCTTGCAACTATTAAAATGATGCTTATAAGACTAAAAAAGGGGGAAAAAAAAACAAATAATAGCATTTTTTACTAACTCTACATCTTGTGGGAGATTTAAACTCTACACTTTTTGGTGGGATTAGGTGTGAAATTACCATTAAATGATGTTTATAAAACTAACAAAGGGAAAAAGAAATAAATAATAGTTTTCAATAAATAATGGAAATAAATGATAGGTTTTTTAAATAATAAAAATGAATAGCTGTAAATGTTTACTATCTTAATAATATATTTACTAGAAGTAGGTAAATTATTTCACATATTCTAATATCTTATATTTTATGAAAATTGCTATTTACTATAATTTTCTATACAATTACAGCTTCATTTATCTTTTTTACGGAATTATATTTCCTTTTATAATATTTAAAAACTAAGTTAAAAAAAAATATAATTTAAATATTTTTTCTCTAAAAAATTAGTATCTTTATTATTATTGTTATGTTCATTCTTGTTTGATAGGTAGCCTCCGACGTTTACCTATGAAATCCACCTCGGTTACTGATACGATGTCATACTTTTTTCTTTCTTTTTTTCTTTTTAATCAAAATCCAAAAACCACAATTATGAATGAAAAACGAACATTGAAACAAACGTAATGAAAAGAATTGAAGAGTGTGCTTTGAGTACAATTGATAATTGATAATGTAGATGAATGCATCGACCAAACAAACTAGCACAAATGTGAAGTGTGATGCTGATGTGGTAAGTGCAGTGAAGATTCTAGAAGCCAAATCTTGTGATCAGAGACCGGATTGCCAACCTGGCATTCAGAGTATAGGTGTGGATTACCAAGCTGGCAAGAGGATTAGTTAGAGATCCGTAATTTCAGGAAATTAGTTAGATTTGTTATTGTTAGATTTTTTACATAATGTAATAATTATGTTGTGATAGCTTATTCACAAAATATCTTCTTCTTCTTCTTTCTCTTCAGTACAAATATATACACAAGTTAAAATATGAAAAGCGAGAAGGGGAAGAAAACGACAAATTAAAGAAACTACTTTAAGGTATATAGAGTTTGAATATTTCTATCTCAAATTAAAAAAAAAAAAAAAACTCTTAATAGATAATATACAGTCTATACTAATAATAAAATTTAGAAAAACGAGGTGTGAGAAAATAGACTTAAAGGATGGTGATAAATCCTTCTAAAGTTCTTGGAGATTTATTAGTTTTGTATAACTTTTATTCAGGATGGAGCTAGACTTAAATCCATTGAGATCACAAATAAAGATAAGATTTATAAACTAACATAATATGAACATCAAGTAAAATTCTAATATTTTATCGTAATAAAATTTTATTGAGAGATGACTTTTCATCTTTTGATATTGTTGCCCAGTAAACTTATCGTACATGTATAGTTTACATTATGAACTTTTAAGTTTGTCAATTTACACCATGAACTTCTAACTCTATAGCAATCTTCCCTTATTGATAGTAATGTCGATATTTAAAAATAATAATAATAAAAATTGACACTTACTTACACATAGATTGCCAATTAGGAGCATAAAAGGTCTTTTTACTAATCAATGTTATTCTAAATTTATACATAAAACAAAGTTAATTAAAAATTTGTATTTTTTTTAACTTCAAATTTTCTACTTCGATAAAATTTAATTAAAGATATTAACTAAAAAAAATTTGGGTTAAAATAGAAAAAAATGACCATTTATGTCATTAATTAACGATTCATGTACAAATTATATGACAATTTCTTCAAAAGAATAACATTGCTATCAGAAAAGTAGATCGCTACCTTATTGCTAAATTTAGGGTATAAATTGACTTTTTAAAGTTTATATGCAAATTGCAATTGTATCATAAATTTAGGAAGCACTGGTGAATTTAACCTTATAATTTGACAATATACGCATGTAAATCACCCAAAAATAATCGCACAAGAAAGTGTTTTACTTTACCCTCAATACTGGGAATTTTTTTTTTTTGTTATAAGTATAATTTAGTGGCAATTGCACACTTAATTCCACTATAAAATATATAGTTCGACTCCCTCATCTTAAGTTTAAAAAACAAAAACTGGCAACAAAAGGAAAAAAGAAAAAAAAGGTGGAACTTAAAACTGTGGTAGGCTCTCACAAATGCAAAACAAAAGTACTAGTTTTTGTTGGCATAATCTAAGCTTGACTCAAATTTATGGAAACCGGTGGTCTAAAGAAGGTACTAACACTCCCATGGTGAACGTCTCCAAAAAAGGTGCAATCCAAAGCAAGCATTTTCTGAGCATCACCTTCCTCTACAGTCGATAGCCCGTCTCTACCTTCATATGCTTGAGATCCGGCAACGGAGAAGTACGACTGCAGGTTTTTTTCACTTCATCCGGAAGGACGAGAGCCTCCACATATTATTTTTTTTTAACAAACAAAGAAAAAGAAAAAAACACGCATAAAAAGACTTTCATCAGCCAGTCAATCTAACACTAAAGCCAAAGTAGAAGGAACTCAATTGCCATGCAATGTGTAGACAAATACCTTTTCATAGAAAATCTTCAGACGAACATTTTGGGAGCCATTGAATTCCGAAAGAAATTTTATTAGACTGGTATACCACTCGACAACAGAAGTCGTTTTATGGTCGATAAGATCCATAAATTCGATATGCGCATCCAACAGATTCCAACACAGCTTCCAACATGTTTTATAGAACCAACTCTGCCCAATGTATCAAAGCTTCCAACATGTTTTCTGATAGACAGAATTTCCCTTAAACTAGAAAAGTCTAACACTGGAACCAAAGTCCACATGCTTCTCCATCTCTTGGAAAGGACGCTCATTCGAACGGCATCTAAGGTGGGAAGAAAAGATAAAATGTGAAGAATGATAGCATCAGGTAACTCTGAAATTCGATTCTCAAACACGGTCTCGGGTTCCCGATCTTTCTCCATTCTATTGTCCCGTTTCATCTTTTTTCCAGCCATAATAATAATGGGATGATGCCGAGTCCTTTTAGCCATGTGATTATTAGAGACATGACAAGCAAAGCAATCTAGCTAAGAGTTAGTTTAACAAAATTGAATTTCGAACATGTATCACCAAGAACAACCAAATTACTAAATGAAAAAACGTACATGATAATTAAAAAAATACCAACTTTATCAAAAATATAGTGGCGGAAACTTAGTTTAGGTAAAGAAACTTTAAAACATCCTAAAAACAGTCGAATCAAAATAAGAAAAATATTAAAAATAAATGAACATCATAACTTAAACTTCTAATCTAATAACCTCTCTAAAATAATAATAAATTCAATAATCACATAAACATTCCGATCGCCTACTCCACCACCACACACGTCTTCACCCCAGGCCTCCTTCAGCTCTAGACTTTAGTTTTACCCTTCTCTGCAACATGCGAAAAAAACTACTATAAATGAATGCTTGTAAGTACATCTATGCTCTCACAAAACATTTATTTCTTAAAACTTTGGTGTAAACACAAATATCAAGACTTGAAATATAAAATAGAATATTATTACAAAAGTGGTGATAAAACATATAAGTATTTTTATAAAACTTTCTTTGTAGAACTTTATAAAACTATAGTTATCTTTTCTACTTTGTGTTGGGCCCTAGATGATGTACCAATGTGTGCTATCACGATAAAAGTGAGTTAGCTAGACTCAACATCCATCGAAGCATCTATGAAATTGAGACTATGACGGGCATTAACGCAACACCCCTGTGAGTTGCTAGCTGCTCGATGCTAAAAATTGTAATTTGGGATGAGTCTCGGTACACGTCTCCTAATTATCGTTTATCTTTGATAACTCTTATATAGTCATAAACATATTCTTTTCAAAATAAAGAGTTACATATAAAAAAAATATCATATAATAAAACATAGCTTTTAATATAAAACCCTATAGAAATTTTCATAAAAAGAAACAAAACACAATATATTTAGTGTTTACACCAATAAGACAATATTCAATTTTGAATAAAAATATTGCAAGTGAGAGATGTACTTATCTTGTTTGGTAAATGTACAAAGTTCTTAAAAATATAAGACCAGTTTGACATTGTTGTGCTGTGAAAATTTTTTAATGTAACTATACTGTGAGTCTAAAGTTACTGTGGTAGAAGCAGATAGGCGTTTGGTAAATTTTTTTTTCAAAGTTACTGTGAATACCAGAAGCAGAGTTTTAGGTGTTTAGTAAATTATAAATAAAGTTGTTGTACAGATGTATAATGACTAAAATGGACATACCATATTTTTATCTAATAAATACTATTGTATACATATTTGTTGTCTAACAATTTAAAATTTTACCCCAAATTATAGAAATAGACAATTTCTGTTTTATAGTAAAAAAAATGTCTAAAAAATTACATTTATTGAAGACAATAAATTATACAATAATTTAAAAATTGAGTATAAATTATAATAATTGTTTTTTTTACAAAAAAAAAAAAAAAAAACTCCAAAATAAAGGTATAAGTTATAATTTATAATTTGAAATTATTTTTGAGAGGAAAATAATATATAGATTCTATATAAATAGTTTTATTATTCGGTATGTAGAAAAATAAAGTGAAATTATTATTAATTGTTAAGGATATTTTAATAAATTTACAAAATGGCAACAGAAGCAACTGTGTAGAAGTAATCCGGATTTAGTTCATTTGTTTTCTTATTTGTGTCATCATTCATGTTTCTCTAATAATATTATGACACGTGTGTAACTAACATCATTTTTTAAGTGATGTGATATGATATTGTAATTAAATATATACTTTTAATTGATTTGTCATGATATTATTGGAGAGACATGAAGATGACATAACTTGCTCATCAAATTCTACTGCGCTGCAGTAGTTTTTAGAATCTACTGGACCCTAACCTGCTGTAGATTCTTTAATAATCTAAAAACACCCTCCAAAGGTAATGCCAAACGGGCCCATAATGTTAGAAGAAATCTATATGAAAAAAAAAAAAAAAGGCAACCATTTTATTCAATCGACACTTTTCTCTCTTTTCTCGAGCAAATAATTTTTTATATTACTCTCCCCTCATTTTAGTATTTTAGTTTTTATTTCAAACCTGTTTTATAGAGAAACATTAACTTTTTTTATTTTTATTTTTATTTATTTAAAAAAGTCATAACAGTTTCAGATTTAAAAGTTTTTCTATCTTCTACTTCAAGTTTTAAAATGCTTTCGGGTCATCTCCGATTAAGATGATTAGTATTTCAAAATTCATAATAAAGAGAGAAATAAATCTCATCCATTTATCCTATCAAAATATGCCGTTGAGATTAAGATTTTGTTCGAGATTTGAAAAAAAATCATTTTTTCAAATGACGGTTTTCAACATCTATCTAAAAACTATACCCTTTACAGATTGATAAGTTTAATAACACATCCAAACGCTGATTTACACAAAGCAAAAATGAATTTTCAACTTAAAACTAATTTTCAAAATAAAATAAAATAAAATGAATCTTAGGAAACCATCGAACCCTCAACTGACTGATGAGAATGTTTTTTCTTTGACAGCTGCAAATCACCAAAGCAAGAGTGTGCACGAGGTGGATTGATCCCACATAAGTTATCATCAATAAGGGAAAAGCGACACATTAAAGGAAAAAAAAAAAAAAAAAAAAAAAACAGCATAAAAAAATTGACCGAAAAGATTAAAAAAGAAAACAATAATTGCAGTAGAAAGAGGTTCACTACTACTAGCCCTCATCGGAATAGAGAGAGAGAGAGAGCGCTAAAGAGAGTGGGAGAGAGAGAGAAGAAGAAGAAGAGCTTGATAAGAATATAACTTAAAACATGTCAAAGGTTCCTTTCAAAAAAACAAAATTAAAAAACATCTCAAAGGTCCTAGTTTTAGATGGCATGATCTAAGGGTAACACACATTTCATGTGCCAAAACTACTGAAACTATCATCAAAACGGAAATTTCTCCAAAATAGAAGGTCCAATCCAAAGCAAAGATTTCCGGAGCATCACCTTCCGAAATGGTCGACTGCCCGTCTTTACCTTAATATGCTTGAGATCGGGCAAGGGAGGACAGTGCATCTTTTTCACTTCGTCGGGAATGATGAGAGCCTTCAAATTTTTATAAAAGAACAAACACAAAAGGAATATCGTCAAAGATTCTTTATCTTAGATTTGGAACAAATAGCTAGTCAATCAAACACAAAAGCAAATTGAAAGGAACAAAACTGACATGTATATGTAGATAAATACCTTTAACTCGACTCTCACTTAGGCACACCATTTCAAATAAGTAAAACTCATTTTGTTTAAAATCCAAATCCAAATCTAATCTAATTTTTAAATTTTTGAAACTTGCATCACACTTTTTTTTTTTTCTCAAATTACCTATTCATTTTGGATTCTCATTTTGATGTGAAAATTTTCATTTCAAGACTGTGTGCTAGATGACAGCTAAATAATTGAATCGAAATCAAATCAAATAACTAAACCAACCATTCAAAATCTACGAAATCTAAAAATTGAATTAGTGCTTGGGAGGAAAAATAATAAATACAATACGGATTAAAGTCAAACCTATGTTCCAAACAAGTGCAAGACAACCCACAATTCAAAATTAAAACATTGAATGAACAAACAAAACCTAAAAATTAGCTGATCATACATAATTAGAAAAACAAAGGAAACGAAAGTTACCTATGACAATCCCGGTAACGAGAGAGTTCAGAGGAAATCCCCCCTTTACTGGAGTCGGAAAAGAAACCGAACAGGAGAGAAAAATCTTTGTGTGTGTGTGTGTAGGTTAAAGGGTGGGTTTGTGTCCCAAAAGAAAATGGTAATTGACGGCCTTTCGTAAATCAATTCAAAAACAAATAGCTAGCTTTGCCTTTTTTTAATATATTAGTTGGAATCACGTACTTCGCATATGTGGAGCACATACATACCAGATTTACTGTTTTTTTTTTTTTGGGGTTATATATAGATAGGAAAGTATTTGGAAGATAAAATCAATGATAAAAAATGATTCCAATCACAAGGTATGTATTAATATCCAAAAAGCAAGTTAAGCTAAACTACATTTATTAAAAAAAAAAAAAGTTAAGCTAAACTATAAGTCATTAAAACACAACTAAATACAAGGCTAATCAGAAAGCTTGAAGCAAGAAATAAGATAAAATAATCATGGAAAAAATAAAATAGTCACCGTGTGATATCTGAAAAAATAAAAATTAATTACTATAAGTTTAAATGAAAATTAATTATGAAAAGTAAATCCAAAGACTTATTTTGAAGTAAAAGTTGTTTGATTCCCTCTCATTTGTTACTATGGACATCCTAGGAGTATTGAGATAAACGCAAGATAGTGAAATAGAAAAGTAATGCCCTCTTCCATACTCATATTTTCAATTAATTGCTTTTCTTTGATTAAAATAATTAAATTACTCTGACACTCTCATAAATAGATACTTATGATAAATTACTTTTGAAACTATCAAAACGTGAGATTAATGATAAATTACTTTATTTGAAACTCTCAAAAGGAGACGATAATAATAAATTACTCATAATACTCTTATAAGGGAAGACTTCTTTTAATAATTATTTGATCACCATTTAAGTTTAATAATAAATATAATAGTAATAATAAAGAGAAATAAACTCAACATATATACTAATTAAACAAAATTTTTTAAAAAAAAATTGGGAATGCATTTTATTTTAAATTTGATAAGTCAGACTTGACAAAATGCCTCAAAAACTTTGGGAGGGCATCAAGCCATACAGAAGACGTAGAACTAGAAATAGCAAGTCTAGCTAGAAAGTAGGCTATAGCATTTCCTTGACAAGAACCATAGCAAATTGTACCACTTCGAGCCTACAAACATGTATTTCTGATATCTTCGATCAAATTAGCTTCCAAAGCTCGCATCGTGGGATTTTGGACAGCCCAAACCACATTTATAGCATCTGATTCAATGGTCCAAGACAAATAACCCTGCGAGCAAGCAAACCAAGCACCCCCACGAGCAGCAAAACATTCGCCGTGGTGAGGAGATAACCTTCCAAACAGTCGCCGAGAAACAGCCCCCAACACCGTCCCATTAGCATCTCTAGCAACCATGCCAATCCCCATAAAATCCATGTTGTTGTCCACAGCTGCATCAACATTAATTTTCACAGAACCTTGTAAGGGAGGGCGCCACACAGATTTAGGAGTGGAGGCTTCTTACCCTCAAAAACTAGAAGATTTCTATCCACCCAAAGAGACCAAACCAACATGCAAAAAATCCCCAACTCTTCCCTGTTGCATCTATCCGACACAAAGGAACATAAAGAGCTAAAAGGACCTCCCGGAAAAGCATTGAGAACCGGCCATAATATAGTTTCTTCCCACATCTCTTTCGCTTCCACACACAGCCACAAGGAATGAGTGCAACCCTCCACAGATTCCCGAAATCTAGGACACCATTGATCAACATTAATCCCTCGCCTGCACAATTGAGATCGAACCGGGAGAGCTTCATGAAAAGCACGCCACACATGGATCTTAATCTTACTCGGCACATTTAGTCCCCACAGCTTGCTCCACCACCTCTCCAAATAGTTCCCATTCGAACATCGAGCAAGTCTTCTCCCTTCCATTTCAATCCGATAACCTGATCTCACCGAATATATGCCTTTGTGGTCGTAGTGCCACACCAATATATCATCACGTTTACCAGCACTAAGAGGAATTTCCCACACTAGGTCTCTATCCACTGCACAAAAAACCTTGTCAATCATCTCACCAATCCATGTCGGTGGTGACATTAGGTCTATTACCTTTAAATCTGCAAACTCTGCAGAAGGAATGGCAATAGTTCAAAACTGGGATGGCCTAGGCAACCACGGGTCACTAAACACTCTCACCGAATTCCCACAACCAATCTTCCAACGTAACCCTTTGACAAGCAAGTCTCGGCCCCAAATAATACTACGCCAAGTGCAAGAAGAGTTACTCCCTAAACCAGCCTCCAGTAAGCTACGATCAGGATAGTATTTTGCTTTGATAATCCGAGCCATAAGAGAGGAGGGATTAGTCAAGAGACGCCAGCTCTGCTTTGCCAAAAGTGCTCGGTTAAAAGCCTTCAAATCCCGAAAACCCATACCACCTTCCACTTTTGATCGACAAAGCATTTCCCACCTAACCCAATGAATCTTCCTAATCCTCAACATTGCCGCCCCACCAAAAGCGAGAAATAAAGGACTGAAGTTTGTCGCACAAAGTAGAAGAGATTACTAAAGCACTCATTGTATAAGTAGAGGTCGCTTGGGCCACGGCCTTGATTAAACAAAATTGATTACGAAAGCATACCTTCAAAGCAATTATTTTATATAAAGAAAAATGCAAGACTCAGAAATTACAGTTACTTGTAAATTGTCATAATTATTTTTAGATAATTTAAAACATCAATTATTTTATTTGAATTTTTCAACTCACTGACATTAGAACCCTCTGCAACCGTATTTTCATAAACCTTTGGTAACCGCCAAACAGGAAAAGATAACCACCAAAATCAACAACTAACACATATCAATCACCCATAAAAAAAAAACTAACAAATATTAATCAAATTCAATTAAAATAAAATAAAATAATATCAGGCCAATTATGGATCGGACGTGTTGGACCAAAATTTTGTCCAATACCAAGCGAACGTTTCTGAACTAGAATATAAAATCAAACAAACAAAATGATCAAGAATGTTAAGCAAAAATACAAAGAACACAAGAGAACCTTAAGAACAATATATAGAAAAAAACCGGAGTCCGATATAATTGCCTTAAGGCTTTTTGAAAATTGTGTCTATTCCCTTTTCCTCTAAATCCAAGGAAATTTATAATACATTAGGAATGAAGAATTTAATTCTTCCTTCATTACAATAAATTGGTTTAATCTTGTAACCGTCAAATGAATTAATTTACGTCAACTCGGGACGTTAAATGCCTTAAAATAATTATATGCCTCTTGATCTTTTCTTCTTGAAAAGTTCTTTTGTGTACTGACTTTTGGTGTTCAGATCTTAGTACTCTGGGTCTTGGTGTTCCGGGTCTTGGTGCTCCGAATGCATTTAAATCTCCAAATAAAAGATATGTTTTTCTTAGGAGCCTAAAATAACACCCAACAAGTCCATAGGACAAAAAATTGTATAAAGACTTATTCAAACGTCAATCTTTATAATATAAACCTATCTATGGAAAATATTCCTGGTGAAAAATTGTATATATGTGTATGAAGTAAAATATATCATAGATAATGTTCGGATTAGTAGATTACAAGGATTGACTAGTCTTCAATTCCTGATCCAATTCGTAGCTTTCAGATTGGGATTTCTCAATCCACTATTAATCCGTTAGTCTTTCAATCTAGTACAACCCAACATATTAAACTAGAATAAATAGATTAAGCGGATTCACAAATTCGATAAACACATCTAATTTTATTATTTCACAGTTTCATCACATTACCGTATGTTTTATATATCCAAGGACGAATAAAAAATTTTGAGGAGGGAAGGCTCGCATGTCTCATTAAACAAATAAACACTTGATAGAGTCAAAAATCCAAATTTCTTTTTTATAATCCGATTTTATGCAGTTAATTGAGATTGATCCTAATTTAACCATATAATTGCGAGAGAGAGAGAGAGAGAGATTCATAGAACTTAACACATGTCAAAGGTCCTAGTTTTTGTTGGCATGATCTAAGCTTAACTCACAATGAAAGAAGTCACATTTCATGTACCAAAGTACAGATACTATTTAATCAAAAAGGAAATTTCTCCAATTTAGAAGGTGCAATCCAAAGCAAGGATTTCCGAAGCATTGCCTTCCTAAATGGTCGACTGCCCGTCTTTACCTTCATATGCTTGAGATCGGGCAAAGGAGAACTGTGCATCTTTTTCAGTTCGTCGGGAATGATGAGAGCCTTCAAATATTATGAAAGAACAAACACAGAAAATGAGTTTCATCAGTGAACATTCCAGATTTAGAACAAATAACTACTCAATCTAAAGTGAAAGGAACTAAATTGGCATGCATATCGAATGCCTATTCATAGCAACAATAGACACCAAAGATAAATACCTTTTCATTGCAACAAAAGACACTAACATTCTTAGAGCAATTGAATTCTGAAAGAAATTCAATTAGACAGGTATACCACGCGACATCGTAGGTCTTCCGAATATGGTCAGTAACTTCAATATAGACATCCAACAGATTCGGTGCATTAACTGAAATTTTAAGCAACGAATACCCGGTGTAGCAAAAGTAGGCTAAATTTGGGGCATCAATTGTAGCCTCCGGTGAGTCCCATTGACTGTGTAAAGTGAAATCAAAGTTTCTCAGATTTTGATTCCAGATCTTGATTTGTTGAAAGCCATAGCAATCCTTCAGTTTCAAACTCTAAAGGTGGGGAAGTTGAGGAATCAAAACTTTAAACCACAGGTCGGTCAAAAAAGCTTTGGAAAGGGAGAGATTTCTAATTCTGCTGCAGTGAACAAGATTAATATCACACTTTTTGCTGCGAGATCCTCCGCTCTGTTCGAAAGCAAAAGAATGGAGATTAATAGCTTCAACTTCAAGAGTATGACAATAACATGTCATGCCACCAGTTTTAAAATCCAAAGACTCCAGGCTCAAACTCGAAACTTTTGGATTTACCAAGCCATAACAATAATGTACTTGAAGTGTCTCGAGAAAAATGCAGCTCAACAACAAATTGTTTAATACTCGATCGTCCATTTGTATGTACGAGAGACATAGCTCCTTAAGAGAAGGAAGGCTCGTCGGAGCAAAGTTCACTAATGCTAAACCAGTCAACTTTATAAGAGTTAACGAGCGAAAGTTAATTATAGAATGAGGTAAGCAATATCTAGCCTTCATGGGTAGAACATGGAGCTCTAACTCCTGAACAGTCTTCTTTCCGAGAAATCTCAACCAGTCATCTACTCGGCTACTACCTCCATAGTAGTTCACGCTAAGCCTAAATTTAGAAATGGTTGTATCTGCATATTGGTGTTTCAGACACATATCTACGAACTTATAAAACTTTTTCCGCCCACTGTTTCCTTCATCACGTCTTCTTAAACAAGGAATATCCCTTGAATCACATATGTCTATTGCAGGAACTGAAGTCCACATGTGCCTCCATCGCTTGGAAAGGAGGCTCGTCCGAACAGCATTTAGGGTCGGAAGAAAAGATAATATGTGAAGGATAATAGCTTCAGGTAACTCAGATATTCGATCCTCAAACACGGTCTCAGGTTCCTTATCTTGCTCCATTCCCTTGCGGTGTTTCCGCTTCTTTGTTGCCATAATAAATTGGTGGTGGGGTGGGTGATTAGTACCCAATCATTCCAGTAATGGAATTTCTGAATATAACATAATGAGACAGGCAAGAAAAAGAAATCTAACAGTTTATTAAACATAGTTGGATATCGAAAATGCACCACCAAGAATAACTAAGTGATAACTACCTTAGTTGCACGATTAAGGAACATAGCAGAATTTGAGAGCAAAAAAAGCAGAAGAAAAATTAAAGATTTAATTCAAAGACTCCCATTTGAAATTTACAGCTAATTAATACTTTATACAAGGACGGCATCGAAGGTCAGTTATTGTATCTGATGTTTAATGTGTTATCATACACAAAACTTCTTGCAGTAACAACAGAAGAAAAATATGCAGATTTCATACTATCTTATTAATGTCTCTTTGCCCCAAAGACCTGAACCTTTCACACTACACACACACTAAATTTCACTTTACACACGCACACTAAATTTCACTTTCACACAAAGTTTGTTACCTAAATTTCTACCTAAATTTCTAACCATGACTAATTAAATTTCTTGCTTGGTAGGATTATCGCCATAATCACAATCTAGTGTTAATAAAGTTCACGTAAATCTAAATTATGATTTTTGAGTGTATGAGATAACCATGCTTGATTTATGTCATAGGGCTTTCCTTGTTCTTATTATATTTGTGGAGTTTAAGGATGAGGCCAATGACTTAGCAAGATTTGTTCCGAAGCATTTTGGCCATTTTCCTCTAATTCATAAACCCTTTTCAGAGAGCATCCAGAAAATAAAAATGAAAATGTTAACTTGACTATCACTTCGGAACAATATTTCGAAAAAAAAAAAACATTTAATTTCAAAATAACATCTAAATCCACTATTTTACTTTTTTGAAAATCGAATCACACTTATTTTCTTTCCCCAAATATCATTCATTTTAGATTCCCATTTCAAACTAAAAATTTTCATTTCAAGACGGCGTGATAAAAGAGGGCTAAACCAACAAAATCGACATCCAAATCAAATAACAAAACCTACCATTCAAAATCTATGGAAAAGAAAATTAAGAGAAAAATAAAGGAAAAGAAAGTTACCTTCAAAACGTCCCTGGTAATGAGAGAGTTTTGAGGAAATCTTTTAGCGGAGTCAGAAAAGATACTGAAGAGGAGAGAAAAGAATTAGTTTTCTATCTTTCATTTTTTTTTTTTTTTGGTTAGTGGGTGGTCTTGCGGCCTTTCTTGAATAATTTCTAAAATGATTGGTGGGCTTTGCATTTTTAATACTAATTGTAATCACGTGCTTCGCAAGTGTGCAATATACATATACTAATTTTGTTGAATTTTTTGAAAGATATGAAAGTAACTGAATTATACAGTCCATGAACAAAAAAAGATTTCAAACACAAGATGCACATTTCTATCCAACTAGCAAGTTAAACTAACCATGAGTCATTAAAACATTTCTAAATACATGGCTAATAACGAAACAGTTTAAAGCAAGAAATAAGACAACATTATCCATGTTTATCATGGAAAAGATAAAACAGCCACAACTAGAAAATAAAAACTGATTAGTATGAGTGTATAAGAAAACTAATTAGGAAAAATAAATCGAAGTTTAAGAATTATTTCGACGTAAAACCTACTTGATTGCTAGAAAATAAAAACTGATTAGTATGAGTGTATAAGAAAACTAATTAGGAAAAATAAATCCAAGTTTAAGATATATTTCGACGTAAAACCTACTTGATTGCCACTCATTCGTTAGTATAGTCTCGGGATTGCAGGGAGAATGAAATAGATCAGTAGCGCACTCGTCCATTCACACTTTCAATCGATTACTTTCCCTTTAATTAAGACAAATTACTTTTGAAACTCTCATAAAGATATACTTGTGATAAATTACTTTTGAAACTGAAAATACAAGAGAATGATGATAAATACTTGGATCCTCTCATAAAAGAGATTAAAAATAACTTACATATAATACTCTCGTAAGGGAAGACTTATGATAATAATTACATGATCGCCATTTACGTGTAATAATACTAATATATAATAGTAACAATGAAGAGAAATAAACTCAAAATATATACCTGTTATGATAATTAAACAAAGGGAGATTCTACAATGGGATAAGGTTTTTATCCCATTGATAAAGTAAAAATTTTTGACCGTTAGATCTAATTTCAATGGTTTAGATGATACGTGTACACAAAATTTCTTGTGCATCCTACTGCATCGGATTATGTCTTTACCGCCATCCAGGGCTACTCCAGCATGTCCACACGGCCTCCCCTGTAAGAACCCGAAATTGTGATGAACTTGTGATTTCCTTAGAGATAAGGAAAATCTAAGATTTAATTATGTATGTCGATATGAAACTCATGATCTGAGTTGAATATCAGAATATGTTTGAGTTCTCATTTAATTAGCTATGAGACTCAATAATAGTTTGCTTTGTCAAGCACGAGGCCTTTTGAGAAAAAGGGCAAAATAGGAATTTATGATTTTATTCCGGTCAAACTTTGACCAAGTTGACTTTAGGTTTGACTGAGATGGTACTGCAGTGTAATTAACAGTATGGAAATTATACTGCGAAAAACCATCATTTCAGACAAATAAGCTATGAGACCACCCTAGAAAAATCAAGCACAATATTTAGAGCAATATGGACTAAATAGTTTCAAGTCCTAAGAAAAAATTTTATGCAGTTCAGTTAAGTGCAGATAAATTCTGGACTGCAGTCCAGTAAAACAGTATTGTTATTAGTAAAAATAGTATTTGTAAAATCCTTATTAGTATGATCATGGACTGCATTGGTGGAGGAAAACCAAATGGAGCCTTAATAGGGGGACACCTCATATGATAATGATTAATTGAATTATTTGATTTTTAGAAAATTATGGAAAGTAATCTAAATATATGAACTTGAATAAAATTTGGCCAACAAGCCTCCTCAAATGGCCGGCCACCTCTTGGAGCCTAGGGGCAAATATAGTTGCTTTTGATGACTTAAGTGCAATTTAAGCCATAAAAATAATTCTAGGAATTTAAATTAAAATTTACCTATAAATAGGTGTGGTGGGATTTGCCTTGGTCCACCTTTTGACACCTCACTTTCTTTAGTTCACAACCTAGCCTCTCCCTCCCCCCCCCTAAAATCCGAAACTTAGAGAGAGAAAAAGTGAAGAGTGGGTCGGTTTTGTGAGGAAGAAATCAAAGAGAAAAATTTGATTCAAGCCTAGATCTACTTCTAAGTGATAAGGTAAATCTTCTAAACCCCCTAAGCTTTTCATTTTGGGTTTTGATTCATTTATTTAAGTGTATTTTAAGTGGGTTATGTAAGAGCTTAAGCTCACTTATTTTTCATGCAATAGTCTAGTTTGATTAGTATGTGCTTGATTAGGGTTTTGGTAAGCTAGATCTATGTTTTGGCTTATGTTTTTGAAGTTATGCTTTATGGGTATCCTTAGTAATTGCTTGTTATATGTCCCCACATATTTAGGAAGCTTTATGGTATGCTTGTATGATGGTTATTTGTTTGTATGTTGAATTAGAATGAAAAATCAATTTAAACCCTAATTTGGTAAAAATTGTACTACATGGGTTAATTGGATGAACAAGTGTATGTTGATGGAAATCTCGCGTAATACGCTGCATGTATGATGTAAGCTCACGGTTGTGACCGTTTGAGGTAGGATGTACGTTATTTTGCGTAACAAACAATTAAAAGAAAATATGCCAGTTTTTGGACAAAACTGGGTAGCAAGCTGAAAACGAAATTTTGAAGCCCTTAGAGGTAGAATTTGGAAAAAGTTAAAATTAAAAAGTTGTAGAAAATTAAAAATCCTAGGGGGTAGCACAGAGAGAATTTGAAAAATAAGCTTCAAAGGCTTCCATTTTCATGAAAACCCGAGCCTGGCCAGACCCTATGCACGGCCAAGAATTTTCAACGAGAAAAATGAATAGGTTAAGGGCAGAATTAGGTTTTGTGTTAAAAATGAAAGTTGCAGGAATTTATGAGATCTACAACTTTCATGAAGAAAACTTTTTCAAATTCAAAGTAGTTTTTAAAATAAAACTGAATCTACATGAGCAACTAATTCCTGCACATGCACTGCTAACTGAAATTATTGGACTATTTTCTATGAATGATTTTCAAAATGTCACAGTTTTACTATCTTTATAAAATAAATCAGTTTCAGTTTTATAACAATGGTTTAAAAAAGAATTAAACAAGGTCTTAAAGTATGTTAAGTAAGTTAAGAAATATGTTAACCATAGTAAGACATATAGTAATCGGATATGTTACTAAAAATTATTATTTAACTAAGTATATTGAAAGTATACTTATAGTAACCAAATAGGTTACTAATTTTATATGCTAGGTTTTGAAACCAAGGTTACTTAGGATAACCAAATGGGATACCACTATTAGGTCTTGGTAACCCAATAGAACATTAACCTATTTATGATTGGGCTTATACCCAGGGTTACTATTAGTAACCTAAAAGGATACTATTTAAGTATAACTAACCAAGATTTGTATTAAGTAATCAAACAGGATACTGTTTGATTGTTTTTAGGTCATGTGCCATAAGGTTACATCTAGTAACCGAAAAGGATACCAGGTTAGTAGGGGGACATATAAGTAGGGTTACTCATAGATGTTGGTTAGGATACCAACATTTAATAATTATGATTTATGGTAAGATATAATATAAATGACTCTTATCTTACACCCTGTTTGGAAACAGGAGTATGAACTGTTGTCGTGTCATGTTTGGACGATAAACCAAGAGCGTAGGACGATAGGTAAGTACAACTCCGCCTGCAGCATGAATAAAACGTTTTTGTTGCATGACATGTTTATTAAGAAATCATGAAATTGATTTATATGATTTACATATGTTATACGTTATGGTGCTTTATGTTATGATGGTTTATGCTATGATGTTATGTTATGATGTTTATATTATGATGTCTATGCTATGATGTTTATGTTATGATATTTATGTTATGATATCTTATGTTATGGTGTTTTATGTTATGGTTTGTGATTATGTTATGTTATATGTTTTGTTGTCGTGACATCATGAAGCATGTTCACGAATATTAAATCACATGGTAAGAATAAGTTTTTAAGTTAGGAGATAAGATAAGACAAGTTAATGTTATTGTGTCGTATCGACTTGCCACGAGGGCGGGTTTAAACGGTTTAGTCTATGGTTTGAGTTGGATTGGACTGGCTGCTCCAATCACTCCATGTTAAATGATTTGTTTCATGGTTTAACTTGGTTTGGACTGGCCGCCTCCAACCACTCCATGGCTATGTACCACGGTACGTGCACGCATGACATGTAAGGGAACAGAACCAAGTTAATATATGAAAGCATAATTGATTCATAAGAAAGCATAATCGGTTAATGCATTCTTGCACTTAAAATGTTTTGCGGATTGAATATTGTACTTACTGGGCATAAGCTCATTACTTACGTTCATGCTGTAGGTAAGCAACCTACCGGCAATATTTGATGCAAGACTGTGGAAGGATGGCACGGCAACTGTGAAATGTGGGATGGACACCGTCACGGGTTTTGGAAAATATGTTTTTGTAAAATATGTTTGTAAAATGTGTTTTGTTATGTTATAAGAAAAATTTCAAGTATGTATGGCAAGCAAGTTGCCTCGTGTAGTACCGACCCGCACTAGGTCGGGTCTGGTCCACGATCTCGGTACTCGAGTAAGTACCTATAAATAAGTATGAGTATAAGTATGAGATTAAGTCAAGTTAAGTTTGAGTTTTAAAATAAAGTTTAAGAGAAAGAAAAAAATTTGACGCTAGAATTTTCAGTAAATTAAGTTAAGTAAGTAAAGTAACGGCCCACGTTTACGTAGTCGGCCCTATGTAGATGGCCGGGGCGTTACATCCCCCGCCATATTTTTTTTCAAAAAAAAAAAATACCAGTCATCATCGACGGCTTGGGGAAGGCTATCTTTGAATGGACAGGATGGGGTGCGAGCACGAGGGGTCGACAGCGAGCAAGGGAGGTTGCAGATCGCAAGCTCGTGGAGGGTTGCAGATCGGAGGTTTTAGATCGAAATCTCACGGCAACAAAGGTGAGCCCTTTTCCGAATGTGGATGATCGGTAAACCTCGCTCTCTTTTGCTGCTCCTTCCAACACCGGTGGAAGAACACTATCACTCTCAATCGATATGAGACTGGCTCCCAACGGTGCGATAGGTGCGAGATGGAAGCAAAGGTCATCAACGGCGCGAAAGGGAGACGACGGGGATCTGGCTTCCGACTGTGCTTGGCTGGGCACGAATCTCATGACGGTGGAGGTTTTCTCCGGCGAGATGCTTGGCCACCGTTGTCGGGTCTTGTCGTCTTCGGGTCTCTGGTCGTCAGGTTTGACCACCATCGCCGTTGAGCTGGGTGGCTGTCGGCGTTTGTGGACACAAAGAAACAAGAACTTTTTATTTTTTTATTTCTTTCTTGAAATCTTTTGTAAATAAAATAATCAAGTGTGATATATTTTTTGTTGATTGGTATATATGTTTGATCTTAACCATTGAAATGTCATTTGACGGTCAAGAAGTTTTACTCTATCAATGGGTAAGGTAGGTTTACCCCATTGTAGAATTGCCCTTCGACAAAAATTATTGCGGGAAATAGATTTAGAGCATACCATTATAGCAACATCATCTATCCAATATTATTATTATTATTTTTATTTTTATTTTTGAAAGAGAAAATTTCATTCAATTCATAATAAAAATTACAAATATATGTGTCTAACCCTGCAATATAGAGATAAAACCCTTAATAAAAACTAGTACCATCAATACATTATGATGATGCATAAAGGGAAAAACGGATGTCTGAGACCCGAAAACGGGATAGTACCTCGACATACCACCATCGATCATGCGTAAGGCTTTTTTCAATAATTCCTCTACAATCGATGAAAATTCCTGATTGATTGAGAGGCTACCAACTGTAGCACAGAGGCCACCACTAAATCCATCTAGATTCATATCTAACGAAACTAACACCACACAGATTTGGCTCCGGCATATAACAAACTAATTCGGAAGGTGGGGAAACCACCTTTGTTATTACAAACCATAACATAAAAGAAAACACCGAAGTATTAAAACCTAAAAGGTGAAGACAAATACATCATTATTAAAATTAAAATCCTACAAAAAAACTAGGAAAATCTTACACCATAGATACAATCATCGGTAACAACTAGGCCATTGCTGTAACGCCCCGAATTACAGTATCTACGTAGGGGGACGACTACGTAGACGTGGGCCGTCACCTTACTTACTTACTTAACTTAATTCTTAACAAAAAGTTTTAAGCTTGCTGAAAATTCCCGAGTAAAATTTTTTTCTTTAAAACTTTATTTTAAAACTCTTTTACTCTCAAACTTAAACTTGACTTAGTCCCATACTTCTTCTCATACATAAAACTTAACTTATCTTCATACATATTCATGCGTACTCACCTGAGTACCAAGATCGTGGACCAGACCCGACCTAGCGCGGATCGGTACAACACGAGGCAACTTGCTTGCCATACATACTTGAAACTTTTCTTAAAACATACCATTTCTTCAAAACACACTTTACAAATGTATTTTACAAAAACCTATTTTCCAAAACCCGTGGTGGTGTCCATTCCACATTTCACAGTCCGCAACACCAACTCTCCACAGTATTGTATCAAGTACTGCCGTTAGGTTGCTTACCTACAGCATGAACGTAAGTAATGAGCTAATTGCCCAGTAAGTACAATATTCAATCCACAAAAACATTTTGACGTGCAAGAATGCGTGAACCGATTATGTTCTCTTATAATTCAATTATGCTTTCATATTTAAACTTGGTTATATTCCCGTACATGTCATACGTGCACGTACCGTGGTACATATCCATGGAGTGGTTGGAGGCGGCCAGTCCAAACCAAGTCAAACCATGAAACTAATCGTTTACATAGAGTGATTGGGGCAGCCAGTCCAATCCAATTCAAACCATAGACTAAACCGTTTAAACCCGCCCTCGTGACAAGTCGGTACGACACAATAACATTAACAGGTCTTATCTTATCTGCTGACTTAACTTATTCTTACCATGTGATTTAATAATCGTGAACATGCTTTGTGATGTCACGTAGCCAAACATACAACATAAAATAATCACAATCATAATACATCATAACATAATTTACCATAACATAACATAACATATCATAGCATCATATCATAACATAAACTTATCATGACATAAACTTCATAGCATAACATCATAGCATAAACTTATCATGACATAAGCATATCATAGCATAATATCATAACATAAACTTATTATAACATAAACTTCATAACATAACATCATAGCATAACTTATCATAACATAAACATATCATAACTTAAACTTATCATAACATAACTTAAGCTTATCATTAAATAACTTAAACTTATCATAACATAACTTAAACTTATCATAACATAACATAGGTAAATCATGTAAATCAATACATGATTTCTTAACAACATATCATACAACAAAAAATGTTTTGTCCATGCTGTAGGTGGAGTTGTACTTACCTGTTGTCCTACGCTCTTAGTTTATCGTCAAACATAGCACATACTCTCGTTTTCCTAACAGGGTGTAAGATAAGAATCAGTCATATTCTATCTTACCATAAATCATAATCCTTAAACGTTAATATCCTTTTAGGTTACTTCTAGTAACCCTGGGTATGAGCCCAAACATAAATAGGTTAATGTCCTATTGGGTTATTAAGACTCAATAGTGGTATCCCATTTGGTTATCATACTACTTAGCATGATTTAATTATTTCCTTTCTTCAGAAAACTTGTTCAATTCTTGAAAACAGTTTCTTAATTTAAGTGTTAGTGCATGAGTAGGGATTTCTTGCTTTTGCACTGTTTTCTTAAAATCCAGTGTAGGAATTTCTTGATTCCTGCACAGTTTTGGGAATCTAATTTTTTTACTTTAAAATCTGTTTGGAATTAGAAAAATATTTCTTCATGAAAGTTGTAGATCTTGAAAGATTCTAAAACTTTCATGTTTTACACAAAACCTAATTCTGTCTTTAACTTGTTCATTTTCTTGGTTGAAGCCGGCTGGCCGTGCATAAGGTCTGGGCAGATCAATATTGACTAGGTCTCGGATTTTCATAAAAACAGAGGCCTTTGGAGCCGTATTTTGAAAAAATGTCCGCGTTGTCCCTAGGAAAATCCATTTTCTACAACTTTGTAGTTTTAACTTTTTCCAAATTCGGCCTCTAAGGGCCTCAAAATTTCATTTTCCTGTAAGCTGCCCGGTTTTACCCGAACTGGCAGTTTTGCTTGAAAATCCGTTTTTTCGTAAAGTCTACGCACACGCTACCTCAAACGGTCTCAACCGTGAGCCTACGACAAACATGCAGCGTATCTAACGGAAAATCATATCATCATACATCCATACATAAAATCATAACACATAAATAAAAACCTAGATCTAGCTTACCACAACATAGATCTAGCTTACCATAACCCTAATCAAGCACATACTAAACTTTTGCATGAAAATAAATGAGCTTAAGCTCTTAAAAAACCCACTGAAAATACATATAAAACCTTGAATCAAAACTTAATAAAAAGGCTTAGGGATTTGAGAAGATTACCCCAAGATCTTAGAGGTGAAATCTCAAACTTGGATCCGAATTTTCTTCTACCTATTTCTCTCTAAAAATCCGGCCATACCTCTCTTTTTCTCTCTTATGGTTTTCATTTTTTTTTTTTGCCTTAGGGTGAGGGGGAGAGAATGAGTGGGAATTTTGGCAGAGTTTCGGGTTCAATTTCATGCTCAAAAATTGTGAACCCACTACCCCTATTTATAGGTGAAAACTTAAAGTTTCCTTAATTGCACATAAGGGTTTAATGAGCAAAATATTTGCCCATCAATCCTCCCTAGGTGGCCGGCCATTCATGATGAAAATGAGCCAAGAAATTTGCTTGCTCAACAAGGCTTCTCTCCACCTATGCACCGGCCATACAATGTGTGTGGAAGCCAAAGGGAGTGATGTGTCCAAAAGTGGACCAAAGGCAACACCTACCACACCAAGCTTACCTCACCAAGCCTACCTCATCAACCTTATCTCACCAAGGCAAAGCTTGTTCACCAAGGCTTGCAATAACCGGCCATGCTAGCTAGAACAAATGTGTGGAAGCCAAGCAAGGTGATGTGTCCAAGGGTGAACCATAGGCAACACCTACCACACATTTTCTATCTTATCTTGCATTTAATTCCTCAAAAGCAAACATAATTGCCCCCCTAAAACCTTAGAGTGGCCGGCCATACAATGTGGTTTGTTGGCCAATTTTTCAACCTCAAATCATGCTTAAAACTTACTTTCCATAATTTCCAAAAATCCAATTAATCTAATTGGTTATCACCATATGAGGTGTCCTCAAAATTAAGGCTCCATTTGGTTTTTCTTTACCAATGCAGTCCATAATCACACTAATAAGGATTTTACAAATACTGTTTTCACTTAAAACAGTACTGTTTCACTAAATTGCAGTCCAGAGTTTATCTGCGAAAAAATTAGACTGCGTATGGATTTTTCTTAGAACTTGAAACTATTTAATCCATACTGCTCTAACTAATGTGCTTGATTTTTCTGTGGTGGTCTTATAGCTTATTTGACTGAAATGAGGGTTTTCCGCAGTATAATTTCCATACTGTTGATTACACTGCAGTACCGTCTCAGTCAAACCAAAAGTCAACTTGGTCAACTTAAAGTCAACCTTAGTCAACCTAAAGTCAACCTTGGTCAACCTAAAGTCAACCTTGGTCAAAGTTGACCCGAAGAAAATCATAAATTCCTATTTTGTCCTTTTTCCTCAAAAGGTCCCGTGCTTGACAAAGCAACTTATTATTGAGTCTCGTAGCTAATTAAACGAGAACTCAAACATATTCTGATATTTACTCAGATCATGAGCTTTATATCGACATACATAATAAAATCTTAGATTTTCCTTATTTCTAAGGAAATCATAAGTTCATTGAAATTTCGGGTTCTTACATTCCATTGCATCCGCTAAGACCAAGCCAAACAAAGCCATTGAGAAAATACTTGCCGCTGAAAGACCAAGCATCCAATAAGTCCTCGTCTTCTACACTCCATATCCATCACAAAACAATTTTGAATAGCCATGCCGTAAACTAGATATTCCCTATGGTGATGAGATCTCATCCATACGGATCGAGAATTCGGAGGCCAGCCTAATGGCGCCGCCGAACTTCGGCCCCAAAAATGGAGAGGGAAGATTGCAAAACCCTAGGGCAAAGAGAAAAGTTTAGAGAGAGAAAGAGAGAGAAAAACCTATTATCTCTATCAGATATTGATAAGTATGTAAATGTATTACAATGACGAATAAATAAAAATGCAAAACACTTAAATTACCGTTTCAAGTGAATTATAATCATTGTTTTATTTTAAGAATTGAATTACAACAATTATTCTATTTGAATTTTCCAACTTACTAGTATTAATGTAACGACATGTCTACGTATACCATTACTTTACTGGTTAAGCTTAATCTTTACTTATATTTTATAAATACTTAGACATGGGTGCTAAAAATTTCAGAATATGTTTTTATAACTTATTATAAAAGACTTTATCTTAACTTATTTATACACATACTTATCTTATATAAGAAAATAACTTTAGTCTTACATGTCATAAATTTTGTTATAAATAATCCAGAAAAATAATAATAATTACTATTTTAGAAATAGTTTTGCAGAATAAATTACGTAGTGGTATCCACACCGTCTTTGTTTGCTCATCATCTCCATCTGCATATTGCCCTCCATGCACTAAGCTACAGATTTCTTACCAAAAATATGAATATTTATAACTAATGTGTTTTCGCTCAACAAATACAAACATAGTTCTCGCACTGAAAACAAATATGAACTTCACATAATAATGAATGATTTGATTATGGAATTAAGACGTGGTCCAATTTTATTCAAATTACGGATGTCTTATTTTCCATTATGAATTTAGTATCTTGCTTATCTATGGCCCCTATGTGTAGTACCAGGTGCGCATGATCAACAAGAGGTTTGGGTTTGCAAGTTCTCTAACAATACTGAGATCCTAAACTGGATTTACTTCAGATCATATCATAAACATAATCCTCCTCTCTCTATAGGGAGGTTGGTATGACACCCTACTGAGCTTGAATTAGTCTTAGCCTTAACTTAACTGAATTTGATTATGTCTAATATCATTCTCTAATGTAAAGTCTTATTCAAAGACTAGATGTAAGACTGAAATTCTTAAGTTAGGATCTTATTAGTCATGATGCAATGACATGACATATTGATTTATGGCATAAACTTGAAATCGTGGGATAAGTGTAAACTATGACAAACATGACATATTATTAAAAGTATGGCATGTACGTAAATTTTGGCATACTTATGAACCATGGCATAAGTATAAACGTGGTATATACATGATTGTGTCATAATCATAGTCATAGCATAACATAGCATGATTTGGCATAATACCGGCAATCACGTAAATCATAACATACATGTTATTACTTTATAAACATAGGCAAAACTCTTTGGAAACAATACCAAACGGGGCTTAAATTTCCATTTTACCTTCTCAACTATTTTATCATTGAACTTTCTATTATTTCATATTGATCAAACTATATTTATGAAATCCTTTAGAAATAGAAAATCATTCAGTAAACACAATATAAAATGACAGAGATCTTTTATATGTTTAATCACTTCCCGAATGACGCTTTAACAAAACGACTGGGATCTCTTTTATGTTTAATTACTTCCCAAATGACGCTTTAAGAGAATATCATTGACTCTTGTAAAGGAGCTATGTATTCTATATCTATGAATAACATTGCGATCATCTATATGATGCGTATGCAACTTATCGAGTAAAGTTGCCATCATACGGTGCTTAACCATTTGATAAATCGAAAGATACATTACACTAACATGCAATCATTTATCCACTCAAGATTAAGATGTCTACAAGAATATCCGTCAAAGTGGACTGATTTATATTTAACAAAATTATGACATAAACCAATATCACTATAGGTCCAGTCAAACATGTATAATAACTTGTCATATATATTGATGCTTTTACTTAGAAAGCCTTATTTTAATAATCAAGATAAATTACCCCACAAGACTGGAAGACAAAATTGCAGTCTTGCCGAAGTCGAAATGCCCACCTTTACTTCACAACTGCAAACTCTAAATTTAGATTATCACTACAATATTATATCTTCCGGCATATCTCCATATACATAATATCAAAGTCATTGTACCAATAATCTTAGTGATATTTGCTTGTTACAAATCTATACTAATAAAAGTATATATGAAACCAAATATATAAAATAAATAAATATTTATTGATAGATAAATGTCAAAAATTTATGACTAAATTTTCGCTTTAAGGTGCTAATTCTAATAACAACAGTCATACTTA
Source organism: Ficus carica (assembly GCA_009761775.1). Taxonomy (NCBI): domain Eukaryota; kingdom Viridiplantae; phylum Streptophyta; class Magnoliopsida; order Rosales; family Moraceae; genus Ficus; species Ficus carica. The sequence continues at coordinate 56,894 of VYVB01000601.1, forward strand.
AAACTTAAACTCCTTAGACAAAACATCTTACGGTCATACGTATTCACACAACCACACCACAAATCTACGTCTCTTATACAACTTGCTGGGAAAAGGGTTATATACAAGAATGTCATAAATTTAACACTTCTTTATATTTATGCCCGCCATAACATTAACGTTAATAATTTTGCTAGTTTATAACATTAAAATTATCAACTTTAATGTTAGAGTGGGTAAAATTATAAGGATGTACTCAAAACATAACTCTTCACCTAATTTTCTCTTGGGAAATTTAGACCCCCAAAACCACCCCTAGGAATCAACAAACAACAAAAATATCAACAATTAACAGAGATTAAATGAAAATAACCACAATCACCATGACACATGAATTTACATGGAAAACTCCAAAACAGAAGAAAAAATCATAGCCCTCAGAAAGAAATGCACAATGTGAATATTTTTTTTTTTTTTTCACAATCACACAGACTTTCTCTCACTCTTATCCCAATACACTAACACTATTTTCAAACATACACTAACTCACACCTTTCTATTCTCAAAAACAACTAGAATGATTAAAACCAAGAAAAGAATTTGACTAGAGTCAAAATACAATGTTTGAAGTGTTTTTGACCGGCGTGATTAGAAATAAAGGGGTTGTTTGGTGAATCAGTTTGAACTCAAAAAATTGAGTTCAAACTGAACTCAAAAAATTGAGTTCAAACTGAACTCAACCCATTTGGTGTCACCGTTTAGTCCCAACTATGCACTGAACCGTTGCACAGTAAACCAAACTTGGTTTACTGTGCGCCCAACCCTCCCTCTTCGTCCAGCCTATGTGTTGCTTCCGGTCTTTTTCGAATTCTCCGGTCGGCGAAGAAGGCAAAACAGGTCGCCGGAGGCTGTCTTACGCTGTCAAGCCGGTCGCTGCATTTCCGGCCACCCAACCCATATCACTGCGTCGTCCTTTCACATCATCCGAGCCCCCTCTGCTCTCTCCAGCTCGCTATTGCAGATTGTCCAAGCCCCCTTCGAGCTCCAGTGCCGTCCACGCGAGCCCACTCCGCCCCCTCCAGCTCGCGATTTCAGATCTACAACCAACAGATTGTAGATCATCCGAGCCCCCACCGAGCTCCAGCGCCGTCCACTCGAGCCCCCTCCGGCCCGTCCAGCTCACGATTTCAGATCTGCAACCAACAAATTACAGATCGTCCGAGGCCCCCTCCACACTCCGACGCCGTCCACGCGACACTCCGTGACCGTCAGCGATGTCGAAGGTGGTTTTCTTCCTCTACTTGTGCTCGTAGACAGTCACGAGGTTGGAGGCGGGTTTGGCTGGTCAGTGGCCGCCGGGGGGTTCTCGTGGTGGTGAAATTAGAGTATGAAAAGAAGAGGAAAGAAGAAAGAAGATGAGAGAGGAAGATTTGCATAAAAGGGTTTTTGGATAATTTCTTGTATATTTGGTATTTTCAGTATGTATTACAAAAAGTCATGAATCAGCCTATATACAAAGAAGACAAGAGCAAAGAGTGACCTCTTATACACGTGATAAAAAGGAAAATGGGACCACCATACACACATAATGAATTATTATTATTATCATTTAATAATTTTAATTCGGTATACCATATTAATCTACTCGTTATCATTTGTTGGATATTACTTTATTGATGAGGTGAAAATCCTTATCCCATTGTAGAATCTCCAAATAATCATTATGTGATCAATCATTGACTATTTAAGAAAATTGACTAACTATTTAAAAAAAAAAAAAGTCTTTAATTAATTTTTAAATCCACTTGAAATTAAGGTCAGTTTTATCTATTTAAACCAGATTACATGGAGAATTTCATGTTTTTTTATTAGCACTTTTAGTTAACTACTACGTAATTTTTGTTGTTGTATTTTATGGCTATATAAGAAATATTGTAAAAGGTTTTGTTGTATATTGTTGATGTGAGTTTTTATTTTAGTTTATTTTAATTTTTTCATTTTTTCATTCACAACCTACAATGGAATGTTAACTTTGAGTTAAACTTTTAACTTAAATTTTTTATATCCAAACAGGGCCCTAACTCAAGTTAAACTTTTCAACTCAAACTTTTTTACCAAACACTCAACTCAAGTTAAACTTTTCAACTTAAATTTTTTACCAAACACTTAACTCTAACTCTCAACTTAACTTATCTTCAACTCAACTTAAAAATCTTAACTCAAACTCGTTCACCAAACGGGCCCAAAGACTTTGAGCTCCTTATATAGCCTTCAGAATCGCCAACTCTTGCTTCATTTTTGATGTAGGAGTAGCTTCTCTTTTCTCAAGCCAAAATTATACATTGTATTAAAATGTAATGTGTGTTTGAGTTGTTTATATTTGATTAGTAATTCTAATGTGTAATGGTGAAAGAAAGAGATGATGTGATTAGTAAAAATCTATTAAAAAAAAGCTAATCGATAAATAATAAAATGAGTTGACATACTATTCAAATATATTTTTATTAAAATATAATATATATAAGATACCCAAATATATATTGCATTGTATTAGAATATAATATAATTCCACACACACTAAAAAATATATCATATCTTTGTATTTGAAATATATAACACTGAACATTTTTTTCTTCTATGTTAGAGAAAATGTTTTTTTTAATATATTCTTATTTAAATATTTTTCTTACACTTTTCTCTCTCTCTCTCTATATATATAAAGGTTTTCTTACATTTTTTTTACGTGTGTAAATGACATTTTCCTTAAGAACATCCTTACTTAATTCTTTAATTTTATTAAAAAAATTTAGAAAATTCATGCACATGCTAACTTATAAACCAGTAAGAATATAAAAAGGAATAAATAGTATTTTGACAATCAAAAATAAGGGGAAAAAAATTATTTTGTCTATCAAGGTTCGATTCCCACCATCTTCCCTTAGGTCCCGTTCCAGTTTCGACTGTTAAAACTTGATTTGGTGATGACAGAGTAGACCACGGGTGGACGACTGAGAGAAATTAGTATAAAAGACATGTCTCTGCCATATCTAGAGAAATGTTCCTGTCTGTGTGACTGAAAATCCTGAAAATGATAGGATTAATCCCAGATCCTTCTTTTATTTAAAAAAAAAAAAAAAAAAAAAAAAAAACAATGCATTTATTTCTTCAATAAAAAATTTTTTTACAATGCATTTATTATGTCTGAATTCAATAATTGCAATTTTGACCCGTCTTCTTTATCAAATCTTACAAAATCAGATGCCGAGAATGCCGACAAGCCAACGACGGCGAGAACGCCAACAATGCCAAACCCCATGACGGTGAGAAAGCCGACAACCCCACGACGCAACAAGCACCCAACCTCATCTGATGCCTAGCCAGTACGACCCACCCACTACCGAAAATCGCTACGAGCTTGCTATCGCAACCTCTGATCTACAAGCCAGCGGAGTTGGAAACCTAGTCACCTCGCCGTATTTAAACTCTTGCAACCCCAACAATCCTCGGTGGAGAGCACCCTGCCGCCACCATGCCTTCCCGTGCTCGTCATTGGAGGAGAAGGTCCTTCCTTGCATCAAGTCTCCTTGTCTGCGGCCGAAACGCTGCCATTGCCATCGCTACCATCGCCAAGTCTCTTTGAATCGTGATCGCTGATCGACGTTGTAGGTGATGGTGCGTGCCTTGGTGTCGGACAGGGAGGGGCTGCCGGTGGGTGTTGTCGGCGTCGAAAGGTGGTTGGGTGGTCGGTGGAAGGGGACAACTGATAGGGATGGGCTGAATTTTTTTTTTTAAATTTTTTACAATGTTTTGTAAAATAAAATCAAGTGTGATAGGTTTTATGTTTGTTTGTGGATTGTCAAAACTTTAACCCCATTGATGGGGAAAAGTAGGTCGCCCCCATTGTAGAATTGGCTTTGAAATAATATTTGTACCCCTTCAAACTTTAAATTGTTAGTAAGAATGTCTCTCGAATTTTAAACTGTTTTCAAAAAATGCCTCTTATATTATATTTTAACCACGTAAGATTTGGGAAAATTTTATTTTTGCCTTTTAAAGTTTTGTATATTTATAACTTTATCCCAAAACATTGAAAACTACTTATACCACTCAAATTTCAAATTGTTACAAGTCCAAACATTGAAACTTGTGCTTACACTTCTCGAACTTTTAAAATTTTTTTAAAGACACTCGTTTTTTCAAATTTTATCCATTTAAGGTTATGTGACAGGGGCAAAAACAAAGTCTTTAAAAGTGTTATCTTGCGTTTGGTTCGCTGGTTGGAGATGAAATTTGTAAGTTGGAGTTTGTTGACTTTTTAAAAACTAGTTATAAATTTTAGATAAAACTGCAATAAAGCCCTTTTTATATACCCTATCGATAGAGCTCATTTTTAAACTGTTTAGATGTAATCAAACAGCTGAAATGTTTCTTGTGTACGGTAATTACTATACACCTTACTTCATATTAGTATATATTAATAAAGAAATTTTTTTTTTTTTTTAAAAAGACCAATCTCTTCCCTTCCCCGACGCTGGTGACTTCCTCGTCAACGCCGGCGACGGACTCCCTCCCCCCGAGCCAGATATGCCCCGCCTCCCCCTAGACTCCTACGACGAACCCCCGCTCCCCCGACCAGATTTGCGCCCCCCCCCCCCTCTGAAGCCGACAGATCCCTCCACGCTCAAGCCCAGGTGCCCCCCTTGCGAGATGCCGACACCCGCGCTCGAGCATCGGGAGGGGGGGCGCCTGGGCTCGAGCGCAGGGGCATGGGGGTTTGTCAGCATTTGGGGGGGGGGGGGGGGGGCTGGGCTTGAGTGCTGGCCTGGGGGGGGGGGATTGGGCTCTGGTCGGGGGGTATACGTCGGGGGTAGGGAGTCGGCGTTGGGGGGGTGGAGGGGAGATCTGGTCGGGGGGTGTGAGGCCGTCGCCGGCATCGGGGGGAGGGGGTCTGTCGCCAGCGTCGGCGTCAGGGTAGGGAAGAGGTTGGTCTTTTTTTTTTTAAATTTTTGTATTTATTAAACTATATTAATATGAGGTAAGATGTATGATAATTACTGTACACAAGCAACATATCAGCCGTTCGATTGTATTTGAACGGTTTAAAAATGAGTTTTATCAATATAGTATATAAAAGGGGTTTTACCGCAGTTTTACCTATAAATTTTATTAACTTTTCAAAAAAAAAAAAGAGATGAAAAAGTACATTTTAGTTGGAGTTAAACTCGAATACCTAACAAAGTCTTACTCTTACGTCACAAATATATCATAAAAGGGATGTTTTTACTATTACTAACAATTTAAAGTTATTTTCAAAGTTTGAGGGCAAAGTTATAAGAGTACTAACATTTGAGGGGTAAAAATAAAATTTGCCTTCAATAGAAGGAGAGGAATAATATATCTCAGAAAACCATGAAAACAAGAAAAAGGACAAATCAAAAACGTTATTATCGCTAACCTATTAATATGGTGCTTTTTTTTGTTTGCCTTTAAGATCAAGGATTTCATGCGCAGATATGTTTTTGGGAGAGAGAACAAACAGGGGAAAAAAAGACAGTAAGAAAATTAAAAACAAAGCAAGAGGGGAAAACAAAAAAAAACAAAAAACGAGACTCGTCAACCACTGAATTACCAAACTCTTTTTTTTTTCCTCCCTTATATTAGTTCTTCTTGTTCGCTTTCTCTGTCCGGATTCTCTCTCTCTCTATATATATCTCTATATCTCGACAGTGCGGTTTCTAGAGAGAGAAAGATGGCGGCGATGGTCATAGCTGGGGGTGGCGCCGGCGGAGATGCGTGGAAGGCGCATGCTGCTATGGCGCTAGTGCAGCTCTTCAATGGCGGATACCACGTAATTACCAAAGTAGCCCTCGACGTTGGCATCAATCAGCTCGTCTTCTGCGTCTTTCGCGACCTCCTTGCTCTCTCCATTCTCGCTCCCGTTGCCTACTTCCGAGAACAGTAACTCTCTCTTCCTCTCTCTCTCTCTCTATATATATATATATATATATATATTTACATACATGTATAGATGTTCCTTACGTTTTGGATCTCAGATTTATATTTTCCAATTTGCTTGAATTTTTGCCTAATCAATCTTGTTATTTTGCATGGATATATATTATCGTGTCTATGTTTCCCTCACTTCAAATCTGGAACATGTTTCTATTTTGATCTGGGAAATTCAAAGCAAGATTCAAATTTTTGATGTTGACTTTGATATAAGGAGAAAAAAAAAAAAAAAAAAAAAAAAAACCATTTTAGATTCATGTTTCGGATCATCTTAAGCTGACTTTGATACAAAAGAACCATTTTTTTGCACACCAACTGTATGCATAAAGTCCTATCTATGTTTTATTGCCTAACTAACTTTTTTTTTTTTTTTTTTAATTTGTGGGCATAAAGTTCAGAGTGATAAGAATAGTTTATCATCTTCTATAAGGAAAATCATTTAAAGTCAAATGTTATAGTTGATATTCCTTTCAACAAAACTAATTTATGTAGTCCAGATTTCTTCCTCCGAGAATCCGACCTTGGCGTTGTCAAACTTGGAGAATGGATTTATATTTGTTGAAGTGGTGACTACTTTTTGCAGTTGTCCCACTTGTACTTTGGGGATGGTTTATGGATAGCACGCAGACTATACTCGTGGTTTCAGTTTTAGGGTCATTGCACAGTTTTGGTCCAATGGTTATGGCGATTGCTATTTCTGTATTAAGTGGCTTATCTCAGAATTTGAATCGTGTGTTTGCTCATGTCACTATGTTCGTTTTAAAATTTCATCCAGATGGAAACTTTCCCATGGTTTCTGTTTAATTTGTGGCAGTCAATGCATAAAATGTGATATGTACATCATTTCTTTTTCCCTGTTTGTAGACAGACTCGACCACCAATGAATAGACGTCTCCTCTTGTCATTCTTCCTTCTTGGATTAACAGGGTAAGTCTCTGTCCCCTAATCCCGTCCTCAGGGTATATCGATAAATTAGCCACATCATTGTTAATCTGATGCAGAGCTTTTTGAATATCGATCCATCATTGTTGTAATTTATGAATCTTCTTTTCTTTTTCTATCAGGATATTTGGAAACCAGCTTTTATTTCTCATTGGTCTTGGCTACACAAATCCAACCTATGCTGCTGCCATACAACCTACGATTCCTGTATTTACATTCATCTTGGCAGTGTTAATGGGGTAAGTTTGACATTTATTTTACCTTCACTAATTTGTCTGATATTCGTGTCTATCTATTTAGAAGGATGAGACTACATTGCATTTTTTTTTTTTTTTTGGGTCTGTTATATGGAGTTTACTTATTCTGTTGTCCAACATCATAAGCAAACCTTGCTCATGCAGTACAGAACGAGTAAACTTGCTCAAAACTGAAGGTCAGGCAAAGATTGGAGGGACACTTGTTTGCGTTTCTGGTGCCATATTTATGGTTTTCTACCGTGGCAAGGCTTTGATTGGAAATATGGAGCCAGATTTTGTTGCACAGAGTGAAATAATTGCCAAAGGTCAACCAGAACCGGCTGGATGGTTAATGTCTAGCTTTCAGGAGATTGGGCTTGACAATTTTCACCTTGGAGTTATATGCTTAATTGGGAACTGCATATGCATGGCTGCATATTTAGCCATTCAGGTGTGTGACGATATAGCTTGTATCAAAATGAAAAAGAAATGGCGTGAGCGTAAGGCCAATTTTGGTTCTCTACATGTGTGTTAGTTTAGAGAATGCCAATTAATGCATTGACACAAAATTTTTTTTTCTTTTTCCGTTCTACCTAAAAGATCTTACTGCTAAATTGTGATGATGGAGATATAATGTGATATATATAATTAGTCAATCTTTAGGAAATACAATATTTATTTTTTATATTTTATAATGTTATAGTTGATTGTTTTTTCTTATTATGCTTAAAATACTTAAAAACTTTCAGGCTCCGGTTTTAAAAAAGTATCCTGCAAATATATCAGTCACTGCATATTCATACTTCTTTGGTGCTTTGCTGATGGTGGTGACGGCATTCTTTATGACCAGCGAATCAACTGACTGGACGTTGACACAGTCTGAGGTTTTAGCTGTCATTTATGCTGTAAGTTCCCTTTTGCAATGTATATATTTTTGTGAACCTGCTGTTTTCGCTGCCAAATATTGCTAGTTTTGTCTGCTGATTCAGAGACTTTTCTCTGACTTTAGACAAAAGAGCAGATCTCTAAATTTCTCAACGACAAACAAGCAGTATATTTGACCTTGTTCCCTCCGCCACTGGGATGACGCCATAACAAATGCTCTTTGTACTAATGTCAACAAAACTTGTTGGTAATAGATCTGTTCATGTGCGAGAAGTTCTCATTATCAGCAAGATATAAGATTATTAAATTGCCTTTCGGCTAATATTGATCTATGAAGCATATCAAAAGATGTTAATACTAAGTGTTTCTGAGACAATCAGATCATATGCAAGTTCCTTTTGGTCTTCCTAGAATTAGCTTTTGTTTTTAGTTATATTTCTTTCTTGGACCCAAATATGGGAAACTTGATTTGTTTATATCGAAATAAGAAGGGTGAAGTATTGGGGCTCCCACAAAGTGGTGAGCCTAGTTATTGCGTAGATTTAGGACCCAAAAGAGATTGGCAAATAGAATCTATTTTTTGTAGACCGTTACTTATAATAATACAAAACAAGAGTATGAGTGTTTTTTTTTTTGGTCCCTTGTAGCATATAGAAAAAAAAAATAATTATCTCGGTAAAACTGATTGAAGGAAAAATTATAAGCTACTGGGATTCACAAAGCAGAACTTGGGTGAAATTATACATATATACTGTTGCTTGGGCTAGTGGGACAGAGATACTTGGACGTAAAGTGATGTTCAGGTCATGTTTCTAGTGTTTTGCTGAATGTATCTTATCGCTGCTTCATGCTACATAGATAGGTTCCAGGAACAATTTATGGTAATGATCACAATATATCAGCATTTTCGATCTTTGGCTCACTATACTTTTCTTTCTGCTTGAAAATTATTTAGCAGCTTCTCAATGTTCTTGGGATTACAAAATCCTACAAAAGTCGATTCTTTGGCTCTTGTGTTTCATTACATTTTCAATTTTGTAGAAGCTGATCTACAGTGAATAGATCCGAAGACGCAAATTTTGTAATTGTTATTTCATGTTCTTGTATTTATTACTTGGAGGAAAGATGAAACTATTGCTCTACGGCTCCATTTTCAGGGAACTATTGCATCTGCGCTTAATTACGGACTTGTCACATGGTGCAATAAGATCATGGGACCTGCTTTGGTTGCTCTGTACAATCCACTTCAACCTGCTTTCTCTGCCTTATTGTCAACAATCTTCCTTGGAAGCCCCATCTATTTGGGAAGGTTTGCTCCTATCACTTAATCCCAATTACCCATGCTCTAGATTTTTCTATTTGTTGACCATGTGTATAATGTATTAGAAGATTTAGAGAAGTCTTAAAACAAAACGCTCTATTACCATGATTAGTTCAGACATTCTATTGGTTTTTAGTTTACAAAGTTTATTGGTCGAATCATTCTTAAATCAAAATAAAATGCGAAACTTTTCTGATTGGATTCTAAATAGCTGAAACCTGACACATTTTGAAACGCTAGCAATGAATTCTAACTTGGTGCTTTTGATGTTTGGACATAGTGTTATAGGCGGAATTCTCATCATTGCCGGTCTTTATGTGGTCACTTGGGCATCTTTCAGAGAGAAACAGGCAGCTCTGTTTATACCTCATGTAAGTCGGACTTCTGAACCTATCATCCACAAAGATGTGTCAGTTAACAGGGTACCGTACCAGAGGGGACACATTTTCTCAGGGACATCCCATTTATTAACAAAATCCTCAGATTAAGTAGAAAACACAAGGTTTTTTTTTTTTTTTTAATTAATATTTAATGTAAAGTGCGGTTAATTCTACCATTTCTACAGCAACTTGCTCAAGATTTCTTACGGTCTTTTTTGTCATTCCTTGTCAATTTACTCGACTGCTTTTTGAAAAGTTGGTTCAGAAAAAAAGAAAAAAGTGTTGTCAGATTTGTTGCCAAACTCCAATGCACCTGTTTTCTCTCTTGTGCACAATCACATCACACAAACATATTTTGAATTTCAGGACTATATCCCGATATCTCCCCATCCATGAGCACGTATAAGTGACACTCAGACCATTTAGTTATCCCATTGTCCTGCTGGAGTAAGAATAAGATCATTTCCTTTCTCTATCATTCTAGTATGCAAGTCCACCAATAAGCGAACTATTGTGCATATTGCTTTGCCTCGATGGTGGATAGCATTCGGAAACTCGTGAAGCGGAGAATGCTCAAGATTTTCATCAATAGATGGGACACATAAGAATATTTGGCGGAAACGTGTGGGTCGATCAGTGATAATGCTGAACTGAATCCGTACATTTAATCTCATCTACTTGCTTGTTTTATCTGTCTGTTGTTGCATGGAGTGTGGTTCAGTAATTGGCGAATTGCATGAAGCAAATAAGTCGATCTCTCTTGCTCTCTCATTTCAGGTGGCTCGGACATGCAATCGCTAGCCTCGTTATCAGTTTAATGCATGATGGTTCAATTTCTTGTTAAATTGTGTAGAGAATAAGTACATTTTTACTAAACCGTAATGAAAGTGTAATGTGAAAGGTAATGGGTTTGAAAAAAATAAATAAAGAAATATAATATAGTGTTCATTTTTGGTGTATACTTATGTTTTAGAAAGTAAGCGGTGAAAAAAACCAATTCCCGTTCTAGTTTACTAAACTTAGAGATATGGATTTTATCAATGCAGTTGGTAAAAATGTTTTTTTACACAATGAAATAACTGTTGGTGTAAAATATTTGAATTTACCAATAGTAAAAAGTAAAGTTGACATTTAATCTTTAATAGGTTAGGGTTGACATTCCTTCGCCCTTTCTCATTCGGTGGGGCCTATCTTTCTAACTTAAAAAGCAAACATATGACTGATTTTGAGAAATTAAAAACATGCTTTCTTTCCCTTTCGTGTGATATTGTGAAAGTACAAGAATTTGAGCATCATCCGAACAAGGGTCGAGCTTGAACCTTGTTCTTCAGTCTTGAATTGTGCCTTGAAATATTGTACTTAACAATATTAGCAGTGCCAATTGTTATATTAAATTTCAAGAGATAAAAAGCAAATAGCAGTTTTCAAAAAATAATTGAATTAAAAATCAGGTTTTTAAAAAATTTAGAGTAAATTATAGTGTATATAATTTATTTATTAGAAATGCATTTGCTATTTATCTGGTTAATTAGTATTTAATTAATAATTTTGTTATATATATATATATCAAATATCTAAAAACTTGTTATATAATTCAATTATTTATTAAAAACTGCTATTTCTTATAATTTTTGTTAAATGTTTTGGTTCAGATAAATAAAATCCTACATGAGCACAGATCCATGATTCTAAATAAATAAATGAGAACACTGCAGACGCATGAGCACCTGAAGTTTTCAAATGGATTTTGATCGACCAGAAAATCACCAATAGTCGATTACTGTTCTTTATTCTTTTCTTTTGATTTTTCAGACAATGCTAATACATTTCTTATAGGTAAATATGAAACTATCATTAGCGGCAAACAATAAGTTCACCAAACTTCAAGAAATTTCAGGAAAAATATAGATATTTAACAAAAAAAAAAAAAAAAAAAAAAATTAAGTGAAAACTAAAGACATTGGTATTCAAACTTAATATTTTCTTTTTGGTAAATTTCTTATTTATTCTCTAATTTTTAAGTCCGTATAACTTTGATCCCTATTAGCTTGCTTGACTGACCATTGTAGTAAAAATTAACTTAAAGGACTATTGTAGCAACGTTTTGAATAGTTTAGAATCTTTACGGTTATTAAAAAAAAAATAGAGATCAAGTTATATAAATTTAAAAGTTTAAAGACCAACATAGCAATTTATCCTTTTCTTTTTGATATTTTTTTAGAATTATTTCTTTTTGATATTTTAGGATATGACAACAAATTTTAAGAACGATAATACATTTCTTTTTGGAAAGAATGAAACGGTGGAAATATCACTATGAAAAAAAAATTATGAAATATGAATATTACATTAACTCAAAAACTAAAAAAAAAAAAACACTAGTAAATAATGTAATGACTATTTAGTAAATAATTGATTTACCAGTTTAAAACTAAAATTTAGAACCACCTAATTAACTTATATTAAGGAAAATATACACAAGTAAATATTATATAGGTTTTATTTATTTATATAAGCACTACATGTGCATCCCTCCTATATTAACTAACTTATTACTAATTTTTTTAAACCGGTCGAGCATTGAACATTGGACTTATGGTTCTTAAACCCCAAATTCCCCCTTCCACCATTGGCTAGCCCCGATGGCTTAAGTAGTTGGTCATTAAAAAAACTTGCATTTATAGAATGTAATTGACCCAAAACTAATATAAGATTTTCATCTCCATTCTCTACAATAATTGAAATTATTTTTTATTGTTACCCTAGTTCAGTTGTTCGTACTTTTGAACCCACTATAATGATGATTCTTTGCATGAAAAGTCACTTTTAATCCGTGCAAATTAAACTACAAAAAATAGCAAGTAATGACCCACAAAAATATGGGAAAATATAAATAATAAACCTAGATGTATGTTAAAAAAGAAACTCCAGGATCATATTTTGTTATATATAGTTATATGTATCCATAGTCTTATTTCCGATACCGTATCCAGCGGCAACATGATGATGAAAGGGGTGTCAGCAAATAGACATATGATGGAAAGGCAAGGACTGCACATGGAGTTGGGCTGATGAAAAGAGAGAGAAAGCTGTCAGCTCTCTCACGTCAGTGATTGAAAATTTTTATAATATGAGTCGGGGGATAATACTAATTACATGTGTATTAAAAAAGAGAAAAATGTGTATTGTAAATTATTTACAAGTAAATGTACCAGTTAGATGGTACAGATGTGAATTAATGAGGAAGGAATTGTAAAAGATAGTGTAAATAACTAGCTTCAACCCACATCTGCAAATAATCATTAATCTTTAGTGACATTGATTGCTTCTGAGCCAACTTTCCGCCGTTAAACACTGCTTGAGACCCATTGATTTCTGTGATAGTTACAGAAACGGCAAGCCCAAAGCGACTTGAAGCATAAGGAAGAGCCTCTGGGGTTGCAGCGTGGACATTGAATAGTCTCCTTCGTCTTCATCTTTTCAATTTTGTTTCTACATTACTATATCAGTATATCTGATGACATTTTAGGTTTTTTTCCCCCCTACACCCGAGGCCGTGGCGTACTGACCATGTCATTTTTGTAAGTAAGTTGCCCCTTAATTTGTTAGCTCAGAACGTGCCGTGCATTCACATCCAATGGTTAATATCAAATTACATGATACAAACAGGTACCGTATTTAAGACTTTCCGTATTTACTAGTAAATAAATATTGTATTTACTCCCATCCTTCCATTATCAAATACTACATTTACTATAAAAAAATAAAAAATAAAAAAAGGAAAAAGCATATTTAAAGAATTGATGATTAATATTTTTCTATTATATAATTTAATGATTACTTGGATAAATAACTGATTTGTTAGTATAAAACTAAAAGTCAGAAGCACGTGTTTCACTAATATAAATCAATCCACACATAATATCCGTGAGTAGTTATGATATATACTTGGTCAATACAAAAAAACTACAAAAACAAAAAGTAAACGTAATTATACCAAAAATCAATATAAGATAGTTTATATGTATATGTTAGTAAATATTGTAACAACTTGCCATATAAGTACCTTTCAAAAAAGGAAAAAAAAAAAAGAAAAAACTTGTCATATAAGTAAAATTTAATCGAAAATCAACATAAGACAGTTATTTGTTTATAGATATTGTAACCACATTGTATATACATATTTTAGAAAAATTAGGTTAGGTGGTCTTTTTTAGTCACCTAATTTAATGGATGGTCGAATTTTTTTTATTTAGCAAAATGATCGTTTGTCATTTTTTCAGGTTTAGTTAATCAGTGATTGACTAATAGTCAAACAAATAATTGACTATGGAATTTGGTGACTTATGTTATGGCCGTCAATCAGTGATTGACCATGATCAATCATTGATAGACTAAATTGACAATATTATATGGTCAATCACTGATTGATTATTCAAAAAAATTAATTAACCATTTTAGAAAAATGAGCCTTTTAACAAATTTTTTAAACTTTGGTTATTCGTCAAAAAACTTCTTCAAAAAAAGCTATTTAGCTATTAATCCCTAAATTTTATAGACATTTGTGAGTGACTCGGTTATTGAATTTAAAATTTAAAAGCCACTAAATTAGAATAAAAACAATTTAATTTTATACCGACAGATATGTAAGAAAAAAATAATATTATTTGACTTTTGCTTTTTTCAATTTTTTGAAGATTATGCATGCATTTGCTTCTCAGATTTAAATCTTAGTTTTTCATCTTAGTTTTTGTTTTTTTGTTTTTTTTTTTTTCTTGAAAAGTCAATAAAAATTAGAACTAGTTTTTGAAAAGTTGACTAATTTCAACCTAAAAATGTAATCTCAAACCCGTGTTCCAAATATAGCCTACAAGTCTCATAAATACAAGATATCTAATATCACATTATTAGTAAAAATCGATGGGTGATCACTCAAAAAATAAAAAAATTATGGGTGATGTTCTCTTTCATCACAATGTATAAGGACTAAATTAAATTAAATAAAATAAATAAAAAAATAAAAAAACATAGACACTTATAGGGGTGGATGGATTCGCAATGGTGGGTGATTTTACGAGTTTCTCCTCTTTGTCCATCCGGGTTTGACTCCCGTTGCCTCTCCTTAGGTCTCACTCCAGTTTTAGTTGTTGAAGCATAGTTTGGTGATGACAGAGTAGATCCGGATGACCGACTGAGAGAAACTAGTATAACAAACTCGTCTCTTTGGAAAAATATTTCTGCCTATGAGACTGAAAACCTGTAAATGATGGGGTCACCCCAGACGCTTCATTTGCCAAAAAAATTAAAATTAAAAAAAGCATAGGCTCTCTTATTATCAAGTTGTAAATTTTAGAAAGAAATTATAATTTAGCGAGCACTCACATATACGGCACTGACGTATGTCCAGCAGCGAATCCATGGCCGTTGGATGAAAATGAAGGCAAGATAGGGAGAGAGAGAGTGTCGCCAGAGAGGCCCCCACGCGCTGCTGCTCGTCCTTGAGGTTCGGCTTTCGTCCTCGAGTCTCCTTCGCCGGAGCACACTGCAATGAGGAAGGTGTTTGAGTGATGATTGTCACCAGAGAGGAATCGGAGCCGATTGCAGCCGCCCTTCCTCGCCTTCTGCCGCGTCCGGCATTGTCAAAGAGTCGTCATCGAGCAGAGCTTGGAGATCTTTGATGACGGGCTTGAGGTCTTCATAAGGAAATGGATCTCCCTCCCTCTCTTCAATGACGGCTATGAGTTCCGGCGATATCATTGACGTCTCCGTCTGGGTTTTCGCCTCTGATGGGCTCTCCCTCTTTCTCTTCGCCCCACCGTTCACATCCGGCATTTTTGGGCTGCTGTATACGTGAGTATTCCTTTAATTTAGAAACTTTATTCAATGAATATACCAGACTTGGAATGAATAAAATCTATATTTGCACAGAGATGGCCTGCTGGACAGAGGGGTGTTGGTCTAATTTATTATACAATTCTTTATTAAATGTGGCTATAATAAAAAACTCTCCGATCTTTAATCAGCCCCATCTACGCCTTCAATAATGAGATTTCAAAAGACGATTCTCTCTCCACTGCTTCCTAACGAATAATTTATAGGAACAGATTGCTCGAGCTTCCCAGCATCCGATTGACTCATGCCTCCCAGCCTTGTCTCATTCCATAGATCCAACCCATTTCTTGGGTAGACAGAGGAGTATATAATATTAGGGGTGGCAATTCGTGTCACGTGTCGGGTTCGTGTCGTGTTAGAGCCGTGTCGATTTTTTTTTTCCCCGACCCGAACACGACCCACGACACGAAACCGCGACACGAACACGACACGAACCCGTCACGGGTGGACACGACACGACACGAAATTGACCCGCGACACAAAATTGACCCGCAACACGAAATTGACACGAAATTAACACGAAATTTGACCCGAAATTGACACGCGACACGAAATTGACCCGAACTTGACCCGCAGCACGAAATTGACGCGAAATTAACGCGAAATTGACACGAAATTTGACCCGAAATTGACACGCGACACGAAATTGATCCGAACTTGACCCGAAATTGACACGAAAAGTGACACGAAATAAAAATGGGTCCACCCGAACACGACCCGTTTTTTTTTCGTGTCAATTTTTCCCAACCCGAACACGACCCGCCACCTATTTTTCCCAACCCGAACCCGTGAAATTCGTGTCGTTTTCGAGTCGTGTCGTCGTGTCGCGACCCGTATTGCCACCCCTAGTATATATATTGGTGCTTTTATAAAATTTAACTAAATTGTTAAATTTGAAAATAAAAGAAGGTTAAAACAAGAAAATAAAAACATTAAAAAATTTAACCTAAACTAAAAGGGGAATTTATACAACACTATTGAATCCAATATTAGTAAATCTAGTATTTACAAGTAAATTCGGTATTTTCTAGTAAAGCTAATATTAATATTTACACATAAATCATATTAATATTAATATGATTCCACAAGATCTAGTTTCGTTCAAATAACGGATTTTAGCCAATTGAAAAGATAGCATTTACTAGTAAATCGATACTTACATTGTCTTTAGTTTTTTTTTATGATAGAATAAATTATCTACTATGAAAATTCAATATTTACCCGATAATTAAAGTAAATATATTATTTCATCAACCTATGTCTACTTTTTAAGTAGTAGATCTAGTATTTATTAGCTAATACAATATTTACTAGTACATCCAATATTAATAAATTCGTATTTATTCATAAATCCCATATTTACTAGCAAATACAATATTAGAAAATCCAAAATTTATTAGCACATTCACTATTTACCAGTAAAATCAATATTTTTATTTTAAGTTTTGTAATTTATATAGTAAACATTATATTTACTATGTAAATACAATAATTATGTTCTTTTCAGTTTAATGTGCCTTTATTTTTGTATTAATTTGTTGGGTAAATCCAAATATTTACTAAGAAATTAGATTATTTACATGTAAATAAAATCTTTTTCGTTCCCCTAACCCCAAATTCAATTTTAAAAAAAAAAACGTGTTTATTGGTGAACATCATATTTACTAATAAATATTTGTATTTATCAATTTTTAGTACAATAAATTTTTATTTTTTATTCCTATATTTTTTAAATTTTATTGTTTTTTTTTCCCCTTTTTCATAGATGCATTTTTTAATTTTAATTTAAATCCACCCAAAACTATTAAATATCTTAAAACTTCCACCCCCATATCTTTGTCCTCGAAACTACCGAAGAAGAAGCCGTCGCCAGAGAGGACAACGACCTTGGCGAGTCAGAGGACGCAGGCCCGCCCGAGATGACAAGCCATTCTGCGCCAATGCCACAAAGAAAAAACTTGCGATTCTCAATGCGATCCCCAGGATATGTGTTCGACTGGATGGCAGTTGCTTGCTACAAGAACGACAGACAAGAGAATAGGTATAATCGTCGACAACTGCGACTTCTCCGGCAGGGAGAGAGAAGGTTAGCGGTCTTCAACGTGATCATCACGATTTTCCAGTGAGGGAGAGAGGTGACGACATGATTCTTGGGGTTGGAACATCGAGCTTGCTCGTAAAGGCGATAGATGACGAGTTTGCTGGCGACATCAATGGCATGTTTACTTACCTATAATCGGAGTGATCATGAATCGGAGTGTGTAGGAATCAGAGTGGGCTGGATTCGGAGTCAGAATATACTGTTTACTTGGGTTCCAGGAATTGGAGTTGGAATCACTGTCAATCTCATTCATGCGTTTACTTAAAACAAGAATCGGAGTCAGTTGTTATAAATTTACTTGTATACCCCTTTATTTATAGTGTTTTTAAAAATTTAAAAAATGATTAATATTTTTTATTTATTATCATACTATTAATTAAAAGTAAAATAACCATTATGATATTAAGGCAATAAAATTAAATCGTGTAAGTTTTGTTTAAAAAAATAAAAAAGAGTAAAATAAATAAATTAAAATAAGTAAAATATAAAAAAAATATAAAAATAGAAACATAATAATATATTGTGATTAAAAAAAGTTCTTTATTTACTCTAATAACGTTAATAGTAATTACGATAGTTACATAATATTAAGTTAATAAAATATATTATATTTGGTTAGTAAAAATAATTAATATATGTTGTTATTATTTTTAATACAATTTTTTGCAAATAAACTAATGATAAAATGGTAAATTAATGTTAATAGTGTGAACGAGAGTCACAATCCAGAAGGGATGCATCGGATTGCCAATCCCATTCCTCAATCCCAAATTGGTATGGGACCCACCATTCTCACTCCCATTTCAGAAAAAAAAAAATGAGCAAGTAAATAAGGGATTGACTCCCATTCTCTACTCATGATAAGTAAATATGCCATAACAGTGATCGGATTTGGGAGATTAGATTTGGTAGAGAAAGTGAGAGGAGAGAGACTCAGGGGTATATTTGGTTTTTTGTCCTAATTATGTTATTTAGTATTAGTTGTTTAGTTTATACTATTATTTTAAAACCTTGTATTGTATTATGTTATTTTGGCAATCTCATTTAATAAATACTGTTGGGGTTAGACTTCGTCTTCCCATTAATAACGTTAGCTTTAACAGTTTATCTAACGAACGATGAACTCCCGATTCTAACGCCTTCGTATTTGGGCCGGACCCAACTCATTGTATAAGTCAATAACGAACGTATATCGCTCGCATAATTGGACCGGACCCAATGACAACGCGATTCATTCGAAGTTAAGCATCGAACATCGAACTAACAGATAAAAACTGATATTTCATCCATTGACTTTACCGACCGCGAACGATACATCATAAGTACAAAGCCTTATTTTCTACCCGTCGTTCGACGTTCATATCCAACAAAGCTTATATGATTATACTCTCCATAACAGTCAAACCCAATGTCGACGATTATGTGTCA
This sequence comes from Ficus carica, assembly GCA_009761775.1. Taxonomy (NCBI): domain Eukaryota; kingdom Viridiplantae; phylum Streptophyta; class Magnoliopsida; order Rosales; family Moraceae; genus Ficus; species Ficus carica. The sequence goes on from VYVB01000601.1 coordinate 76,067, forward strand.
TGCCATTATGATAACTGACTAGTTCATAACTGGCAAAAGGAAGCACATTAATAACCGCTAAGCCCATGATCTGTGGAACATTACAATAACTGCTGAGTTCATATCATGACAAGTGTCCCCAGAGGACAACAAGTGAAAACTGCTCAACATCAGTTATTGGTCCTTCCTCTATAAAGAGAGGAGGACCCTCTTCAGAAAGGGATCCTTTTTTCTTTCTCTGAACTCACATGCCGTTACTCTGCCAAAACATACCCAGAAATCATTTTTGTACTTGAGAATATCCATACACAGTGAATACATTATACTCACAGAGGACGTAGCCCAATTGGCGAATCTCTCTACATCTTGGTGTTGATGATTCTCTCTTTCTTTTACTTTTGTTTTCCGATTATTTTCATATTATTTTGCTTTATGAGTTTCAATAACGATTTCCAGGGGCCCATTCAACTATTCGTTTTATCATTGTCATTAACTTTTTGTTAAATTTTGACTGTAGAAAAACAGCATCTACAGTTTGGCGCCCACCGTGGGGCCCTTGGCCATCTTACATCGGAAACTTGTACAGCAACCATGGCATCAGAACATGAACACCAAGATAAACTTCCCCAGGGAAGCCCAGCCGATCACCAGGAAGCTTCAACCTCTGAAGCGATCTCTCAAATCACCAATCTGACACGATTGGTGGAGGAATTAACCAAGAAACACAACGACCAGCAGAGTCATATGGAGAACATCACTGCAGAGAACCAGATTCTCAAAAACCAGTTGATGGCGATCAACTCACAAGCCGCTTACTCGTACTACTACAACCCGTATGTCGGGTATTCCTCAGGTGCGAGCACTGGGGGCTGGCAACAAGCCACCTCACACGACCAACAAGGCGCGAACGTTGGGACTTGGCGACCAGCCACGTCTTACAATCCTCAAGGTACGAGCGCCGGGGGCTGGCAGCACGCTACGCCCTATCACCCATAGCGTTCGAGGGCTACTTACAGCCCTATTACTCCAATGCAGCCACTGTTCGCAGCTGAGGATACCCCAGTAGTAAACGAGAGACAAACGCAGTGTAAGAACCTGAAATTACGATGAATTTATGATTTACTTGAGACAAGGAAAATTTAAGATTTAATTATGTATGTCGATATGAAGCTCATGACTTGAGTAAATATCAGTATATGTTTGAGTTCCCGTTTAATTAGTTACGAGACTCAAAAAAAAAAAAAAAATATATATATATATATATATAGTTTGCTTAAGCAGAAATGAGGCATAATGGGAGGACACTTCATCTAATGATAATTAGATGAATTTATGGAATTTTAGAGAAAAAAAAATTTTACTCTAGCATTTTCAGTAAATTAAGTTAAGTAAGTAATGTAACGACCCTCATTCGCATGGTCGGGGCGTTACAGGGATGGTATCAGAGCGAAAGTTTTCCTGCCATCCAGTTTCACAGTTCTGCCGCCAGCGCCACAGTTTTGTAAGTTTGTTTTCTTACTCTGTTTTATGTATATTAGTTAAAGTAATGTGAGGTTATAGTATTGTATTACTATGATAAAGACATATACCTGGTATTAAACCCGGTTGGCTTAAAGAGGACCGCAAGGCTTCATTGGCATTCCGAGGAATGGAAGAGGAGCTACGCATTTTTGACAGGACCCAAAGAATGGTTGCACGGTATGGAGATCCTTTTCAGATTTTGTGTTGTAGAGACGTATCTTCAGGTAATGCTTGCTAGCCGACATCTAGACGAGGAGGCTCGAGCATGGTGCCTTGGCATGGAGGACTTGAGAGAAGATTCCTAAATGTTATTTTTATGACACTTAGGACCGCCTATATTATGTATTGTCACGATATCGAGATATACCAGGATACGTATATGAGACGATACCTCAACTATGTTGCAGCTTGGCGCGTTTATCCGAATGAGTTTATGGGCTATTGCTGCCAATGGATCAGAGTTGCACAGCGAAAGCATGATGGATAAGTTAAGCTGACGATATGATATGATGAGATCGTGTGGGATCTCTAGTATGATATGTTAAGTTATGATGATAATTGCTAGAGCAACAATAAGAAATGGATAGACTTCGAGATTAGATAGCCCATCGCCTTACCTTAGTAGGGTGATAACCAGGAATTGTTCAGTAAAAAAAAAAAATAGGATTGATGCTATAGAACTTAAGTTTCATGTTTGTGAAACTTATGCTCCCGTAAGAGTAATATTAAATATGATAAAATATTTGGTAGTGCCTTGACTCGGTGGTAACAGCAAGGCGATGCCCAAATAATAAGTTGGAAGATGCCAACAAGAATTTAGTAGATTATGATGATGACTATGAGTTGATGATGAAATTGAGGATATGATTCCTTGATAAGGGAAATTATGTAATAATAGGAAGTTTAGACATTCCTAAGAATTGTCATTATACACGTATGCTATGAAGGAAATGTTAAAGGCAACGAGAGAAGCTTCTACTACCTAGTAAGTGGCTAGTTGATTTAAGTATACCTGTCATTGCATCACTCGAACGATATTATGGTTTTCCATTATTGACTTTGAAAAGATTCAAAGAAAATATTTTTATGAAAGATGCTTAAATCTTGAGCTCATGCTTAATAGAACCCCTCATTTTATGTAAGACAGCCGAATCCTTGAGGAGGAAATTCCAAGATAGGGGCTGTCATGAACAGTAAAGGTTCTGAGATAGGAGCCGTTATGAAAAGTAAATAGCCGAATCCTTGAGGAAGCGAGTTCCAAGATAGGGGCCATAGGCCGAATCCTTGAGGGACGAGTTCCAAGAAAGGGGCCATTAAGAAAAGTAAAGGGTTCTAATAGCATAAGATCAAGGTTCAAGAAAGAAGCTATTTTATGATATGCTTTCCAAGTGTGGAAAGTTATATAATATGATGTACTTTTCAAGTGTGAAAAAGTTATATATGATATGTTTTTCAAACATGGCAAGTTATATGATATACTTGCTCATCTTTTATGTAGATAGTTCTTGTGATGCAATATGAAAGGAAAGTATGATAGCATGAAAGTATGTAAGTAAGGAAGTATGCAGTATGAAAAGAAAGTATGATAGTATGTAAGAAATCAAGAAAGTATGTAGTATGAAAGTAAGAAAGTAAGAAAGTATGATAAGTAAGAAAGTATGTATGCTAGCATGAAAATATGTATGACAGTATGAAGGTATGAATTATGATGATATAAAAGTAAGATTATGATTCTGTATAAGAGATATGATCCCATTAAAGTGTTAAAATGAGAACATGAACAAACCATTATGGATTTATAGTGGATTTTAAGAAAAGTCACCTAAAAGTATCCGAATTTTCGAGGACGAAAATTTTTAAGGAGGGTAGAATGTAAGAACCCGAAATTACGATGAATTTATGATTTACTTTGAGACAAGGAAAATTTAAGATTTAATTATGTATGTCGATATGAAGCTCATGACTTGAGTAAATATCAGTGTATGTTTGAGTTCCCGTTTAATTAGTTACGAGACTCAAAAAAAAAAAAAATATATATATATATATATATAGTTTGCTTAAGCAGAAATGAGGCATAATGAGAGGACACTTCATCTAATGATAATTAGATGAATTTATGGAATTTTAGAAAAAAAAAAAATTTACTCTAGCATTTTCAGTAAATTAAGTTAAGTAAGTAATGTAACGACCCCCATTCGCATGGTCGGTCCTACGTGGGTGGTCGGGGCGTTACACGCAGCCAAGACAGACGGCACCAGGAACCAGTGCAAGATGACAGACAACACCAACCCGGCGTTCGACGCCAAACTTACTGCAAGCATCAGAAGATCTCCTTCAACCAGGGACGAACGTTGAAGAGATGATGCGAAGTATAATGTCCGAGGAGATGAGGACATTAGAAGCCCAGATGCAACAACGCTTCACTTCGCAGATTCATAAGGCCACAACCTCCACCCCGGGATTTGATGATCTAGCTCGCAGTGTTCGAGAGACGCCACTTACAAGCCGCATCACCAACACCATCACCCCGAAGTTTGGGAGTATTTCGTTTCCAAGGTTTGATGGAATGTCGGACCCATATGACCATCTGTTGCAGTACAAGCACGTCGTACAGTCGACGAACATTCCAACAGAAATGCTCGACGATATGATGTGCAAACTCTTCGCTCAAAGCTTGAAGGGAGCCGCGTTGAGATGGTTCTGCAATCTCCCTCTAGAGTCGATCGATTCGTTCGACGAGCTCTCGCTTGAGTTCATGCGGAGTTATTCGGTACACATCCAGTCCGGAAAGACGACCAAGGATTTGTGGGGCGTAATCCAAGGATCGCACGAGTCACTGCGCGCTTATATTAAGCGCTTTAGTAAAGCAATTTCAGAAATATCAGGGCTCGACGACGGAACGGCGAGAGAAGCTTTGAAGAAGGGTTTGAGGCACAGATCCTTGTTCAAAAATGAGATTTGTGCCCAATACCCTCCGACGATCCAGGATGCTTTACATCGAGCGAAGGGATTCATCGAACTCGAAGAGGAGAATGAGCGAGTGGAACGAGACCTCGCAAGGACTAGGGAAGAACTCTCGAAGGCCCGTGATGAATGAGAGAATAATTTTAGACGCGAACGTCCACGCCAACAGCATCGAACGGAAAATAGGGTCGAGCGATCATCCAGGTGCCATCGCAAACGTCCATTCTCTCCACCAAAATATGCCCTTGGAATTAGTCCCTCAGAGCTCATCGCCCATCTAAAGCGCCAGGACTTTGTCACTTGGCCAAAGAAGCTGCCAGAGAACCCGGCCAGAGATACGACAAAGTACTGCGAATTTCATAAAGATCATGGTCATCAAACCATTGATTGCAGAGCTTTACGAGCGGAAGTGGCAGAATTATTGAAGAAGGGTCACCTTCGGAAATTCCTTACAGAGAAGGGCAGAGAAACATACGGACTTGGTGACGAAGCCAAGGAACGGAGAGTCGTGCAGCAAATCGAAAACACTCCTTCGCCACCACCAGTTCAAAAGACGATAGGAGTAATCTGCGGAGGCTCGATTTATAGCGGGGAGACAGTAACTGCTATCAAATCTCATCGAAGGAAAGCCATGCAGCCGATCGCCACTATTCTTCCCGATGATCCTATCGAACACTCTATCACTTTTCATAGCAGTGAGGTTACAAACCTGAGCCGACCTCACGACGATGCTCTTGTTCTGACGTTGAACTATTGAACTGTGAAGTAGGTCGAATTCTGGTCGATAATGGGAGTTCTGCGGACGTTCTTTTCCTTTCAACACTCAGAGAGATGGAGTTATCTGAGTCTGACATCGAACGTACGACTACCATTTTGACGGGTTTTAATGGAGAGTCGACTGCTGCTGTTGGAAAGATCAAACTTCTTGTCTTTGCGGCAGGAGAGAACAAGCTAACCACCTTTTTGGTTTTAGACTGCCCATCTGCCTACAACATAATTCTTGGTAGGTCATGGATTCATGCAATGAAGGCAGTCCCATCTACCTATCACCAACGTATCAGATTCCCTACGAAGAGAGGAGTTAGGGAAATAAAGGGAAGTCAAGAGGTAGCTCGAACCTACTACCTCCACTCTTTGAAAATGAAGAAGAGCGACCGGTTATAGCAACTAGAGGAGGTGAAATCGAGCGGACAAGTCCAGCCAGACGTAGAGCAACTCGATGAAATTCAGATCGATCCAGAACGTCCAGATCGAACTATTAATGTCGGCTCGATGCTCGATTCCACTGTTCGCAATGAGCTTCTGAGATTTCTTCAAGATAATCTTGATTGCTTTGCATGGTCACACAATGACATGCCAGGTATCGACCCGGAAGTAACAACTCATCGACACAATGTCGATCCTTGCCATAAGCCAGTGAAGCAGAAACGAAGGAAGCTCGGGATCGAACACAATAAGATCGTGAACGATGAGGTGCAAAAGTTGATCGAGGTTGGATTCATCAAAGAAGTTCAGTACCCGGACTGGTTGGCGAACATTGTTATTGTGAAGAAAAAGAATGGGAAGTGGAGAGTTTGCATCGATTTCACCGATCTAAACAAGGCTTGCCCGAAAGATAGTTTCCCCTTTCCACACATCGATCGATTGGTTGATGCTACTGCCGGACATGAATTGCTCTCATTCATGGACGCATTTTTAGGGTACAATCAGATCCTCATGCATCCCGATGATCAAAAGAAAACAGCTTTTATCACGGAGAGGGGAATCTATTGTTACAAAGTTATGCCTTTCGGGTTGAAGAATGCCGGAGCAACCTATCAGAGACTTGTCAACGCAATGTTCGCTGATCAAATCGATCGAACGATGGAGGTTTACATAGACGATATGCTGGTCAAATCGTTGAAGGCTGCGGACCACATTGGTCACCTGTCGGAGTGCTTCTCGGTACTTAGACAACACAACATACGTTTGAATCCTTCCAAATGCTCGTTTGGTGTATCATCGGGGAAGTTCTTGGGCTATATCGTGACGCAGCGGGGTATTGAAGCAAACCCTGACCAGATACGAGCTATAATTAACATGCCTTTACCGAAGAACAAGCGAGAGATGCAGAAGTTGACTGGAAGAATTGCAGCCCTGAATAGATTCATCTCTCGATCGACTGACAAATGCCAGCCCTTCTTTAAGTTGCTGAAGGGGAACAAAAAATTTGAGTGGAACGAACATGTCAGCATGCCTTTAACGAGCTAAAAAAGTACCTGTCATCCTCTCCAATTTTGTCCAAACCAGTGATCTAAGAAAGCCTTTTTCTTTACTTAGCTGTAACTGAAGATGCGGTAAGCGCTGTTCTAGTACGAGATTCGAACGGCGAACAACTTGTCTATTACGTCAGCAAGTCACTACTCGATGCAGAGACGAGATACCCGGTGGTTAAGAAGTTAGCTTTAGCTCTCATTACTGCAGCAAGAAAGCTAAGGTCATACTTCCAATCACACTCGATTGTTGTAATGTCTACTTATCCTCTTCGTGTCATCCTTCATAGTCCAAATTTATCTGGGCGCTTGACAAAGTGGGCGGTCGAATTAAGTGAATTTGATATCGAATATCGGGTGAGAACCAGCTTGAAATCACAAGTACTTGCTGACTTTGTAGCTGAACTCACACCAGATCCTTCCATAATGAACACTGAAGAAGAATGCTACTAGACGCTCATGGTGGATGGAGCATCAAACGTCAAAGGATCTGGAATTGGTGTATTTTGCAAGTCCCCTGATGGTGAGATAATCGAGCAGTCATTTCGCCTGGGGTTTAATGCTTCGAACAACGAGGCAGAGTATGAAGCCTTAATTGCTGGGCTACGTTTAGTGAAGGCACTTGGGGCTCGACGTCTGAAGATCTACAGTGACTCACAACTCGTGGTGAACCAAGTGCTCGGAGAATACACAGCCAAGGATACAAGGATGGAAGCGTATTTGAACGTTGTTCGTTCGCTTGTACAGCATTTTGAAAGATACTCGATAGTACAAGTGTCGAGGGATCTTAACACACAAGCGGACGCCTTGGCTTCATTTGGTTCAACTTTAGAGCCACACTTACGTCGAAGCATTCCAACCGGTTTATTGAAGAGCACAGCATCCAAGTCGAATCCACGATCATCGCAGGAGAAGTCCTCGAAGATTGGCGAACGCCCATTGTTGCTTATCTGAAGGAAAGAGTTTTACCAGAAGACAAGCAGGAAGCTCGGAAAGTCAAAACTAAAGCTGCAAGGTTTTCACTGATCAACGACCTCCTCTTTCGACGTTCGTTCAACGGCCCCTATGTTAGATGTCTCGATGATAAGAAGCTAACTACGTTCTGAAGGAAGTTCATGAAGGCGAATGCTGAAACCACTCTGGGGGACGATCACTATGCAACAAAGTCAAGCAGCAAGGCTATTACTGGCCCACTATGCTTCAAGACAGCGAAGACTTTGTCAAACAGTGCGACAAATGCCAGAGACACTCCCCCATTTTCCATCAGCCATCATAACGACTGTCGAGCATCGCATCTCTATATCCATTCATGAAGTATTCGATGGATATAGTGGGTCCACTACCCAGAGCGAGCGGTCAACGTAAATATTTGCTTGTACTCACTGATTATTTCACAAAGTGGGTTGAAGCAGAAGCATTTGCGGATATTAAGGATTCAGACGTCGAAAGCTTCATTTGGAAGAACATTATTTGCAGATTTGGTGTGCCTTACGAGATCGTCACGGATAATGGATCACAGTTCATTTCAGGCAACTTTAGAAAATTCTGCAACGGATGGAACATCGAGCCTAGCTTTTCTACCCCAAGGTATCCCTAAGGGAATGGACAAGCAGAGGCAACAAACAAAACGATCGTTCAGAATTTGAAAAAGAAGCTTGAAGCTCGAAAGGGGCGATGGGCAGATGAACTTCATGGCGTACTTTGGGCGTACAGGACAACCCCACGAAGAGCGAACGGAGAATCTCCATTCTCATTAACCTTCGGTGCTGAAGCTGTTATCCCAATAGAAATCGGTGTCCCTACACTCTGGCGTCAATTGGCTTTTGAAACGAGAGTCAGAATCAAGAAATGCTCAACGACAGTCTGGATATTCTTGACGAACGACGAGATCAAGCCCTGGTTCGTATGGCAAGCTATCAGCAATCAGTAGCGAAGTATTACAACTCTAAAGTTTGACCTAGAACTTTTAACGAATGAGATCTCGTACTTCGCAAAGTATTCCAGAACACTGCCGAGCCAAACGCAGGAAAGTTGGGAGCATATTGGGAAGGTCCTTAGAGGATCATGAAGGTTATTCGACCCCGCGTCTACCGTTTAGAGACGAGCGATGGAGTGGAGGTCTTCGCAGTTGGAATTCGCATCACTTGCGGAAGTACTATGTGTAATTCATTTTTCTATTTTTTACAGTTTTTCAAAACTTGTAATTTTTCTTCAGAACAGATTTTTGTAAAGGCTAGATCCATTACGTCGAACGTTCGATGCGATATCGAACCCGTAGGTCTACGCCTGACATTCACCCTTTGAACTACGTTCGGCTTGATCCCTAAACACTGGGTACGTAGGCAACTCGTATGCGTTCGTACGAGTCCAGTCGAAATCATCAAACAATTTCATTGTTCTACTGAACTACGAATGGCTTGATCCCTAAACTCTGGTACGTAGACAGCTCATCACATTTGAATGAGTTCAGCTACTTTTCCTAATCAAAAACGTGTTCTTTGAACACTCGATATTATGCTTGACATTCGTCCAGTACGAATTACACTCAACATTCGTTTATTACGTATTAAGTTCAATATTTGTACACTACTCTCGACGTTCGAACATTACGAGTTACACGATTCAAAATCGTGCAAAGTTATCGAAAATATCACATCAATATCATACAAAAAGATGTGAGCAGAAATATAAAATTTTCAATTAACAAATAGAATTGTCTTTACAATTCAGAAAAAATAATAATAATAATAATAATAAAATGTCCACAGAATTTGACAAACAAAAGTTCTATTCTTGCGTTTCGCGAGCTTCAGAAGGATTGGCCTGTGCTTGGGGCTCGACATTCGAAGTTCCGGCCTCTGTCGGCGCCGATGCAGGGACAGATGATAAACTCCTGACTTCTTCGGGATAATCTTCCTCGAACATCTCGATCTCTTCATCGATTTGAGCTTCGTCGAGGAGTCCTACTTTATAGTCCTTCAGGATGTCATATCTAGCCTTAAAAGTGGCCTTTTCGAACGCATTCATAATTTAAGTGGCGAGCGCTGCGTTTTCAACCTCGAGAGATTTGATTTTGGCATGAGCTTCATCAAATCTCTTGACCAAGGTTTCCATCGCATACATGCCCTCCCTCGCTACATCCATGGACTTCTGAAGTTCAGACATCAGTCCCTCAGCGCTGGCCTTGACATCTCCGAACTTACGTTCGATGTCCAGCAACTTCTCTCCGCGAGCAATATCCTTCTCCACGAGATCTTTCAATCGATCCCTCTGTTCGGCAACTTTATCGGACATTCGATAAAAGAGCCCCATCGTCTGGACATTGATCTGCAGTATAAAAATACAATCTTCAGAATGGGGAGAGTTTGCGAAATATAGATTGCAATGCAAAGTATATGTTTATACCTTCATGGTTTCCCACATAATGTCATCCATATGGCTCTGAGGTGGACATTGAGTCATGATTTCTGCATCCGCATCAGAAAACAACTGTCGAGCGATGTCAACGCTCGTTTGCCTATCCTGCAGAATGCTAACACGTGGAGGCAAGTCCACCTCAACTCCTGGGCCCTCGACGTCCGGTTCGGGGATCGGGACTTTCGACCTTTTGCTCCTCTTCGCAGGAACTTTCCTCTAGGGCTTTTCGACCACCTTCCTCTTCTTGACGGGTGGCGAACTAGGCTTCGAGGGGGGTTCGGGAGAAGACTCGAGGATGGGGAAGGGCGCAGGTTCGTTGCTTGACTAGCGTTCGCCGCAGAAGCAGCAGTTACAGCTGCAGGTGCTCTTTCGGCTTCTTCTTTCTTCGCCCTTTGTTTGGCCATAATGTCTTTGGGGTTGGGAACCTCCATGACCAGCGAGTCCAATGCAAAGTCTGCGATCAAAGCCTCTTCGTCAGTAAGGGGCTCAACCAACAATGGAGTGCCAAAGAGTCTCCTCAGTGCTCCCCTAACAATAAACGGTCAATCGACCCATGAAGGAACTCGTTTAGGCAATACCTGTTGGCAGTTCGATAAAACTCTTCCACAAGCTTGACGCTCGAAATCTTTCGGGAGTGTGTATCTCGTCCCACTCTCTATTCGGCACTGCGAGCAACTTCTCAAGCTTCTCCTCGAACAATAAAGCCTTTGGCGGTGGTTTCTTGAGTTCTTTGCCTGCAGAAAACAAATAAATTGCATCAGAAGACACAAAGTAATGAAACTAAAGATTTTCGTTCGACGCTCTTCGTTCGACACTTACGAAGAGTGCCCCACAAAGGGTAAAAAGCATTGGCCAGATCGCCCATTGATTTGTTGTTCACGTGCATGAAAAAATAGCGATCTTGCCAATATCTGTCGGCGTTCTTCATTTCGCCAACCACTTGCTTCTTCCTCCTCGGGTACATCGAGTACCTCCCATGATCCTTAAAATTTTCTTGGGGATAGTAAATTGCAAGAACGTCATCCACTGTAAGCTCGACGCCTGCTTCTTCTGCCAGTACAATCAGACCCATGAAAACCCTCATCCCATTTGGCTTCAACTGTGGGATTGCAAGATTATAGTGATGCATGGTCTGACAAGAAGAGGAGGAAGTGGAATTCGAAGTCCACATTCGAAGTAGATAGTGTACATGCAGATCCATCCTTCGGAAACGGAATCCGCTCGCTCACCCTTGAATGGTAAACGAAGTTGAACCTCGTTCGGAAACCCATATCGACCTCTGATGTCTGATAAGTCACTCTCCGTTAAGACTGATCGAGGGTTCGATGTTCGTAAAAAAGACTCAGTGCTCAGCCAACGAGGTGGCTCCGTTAATCGAGCAATAGGGGGAATTGATAATATTGCTTTGCCCGATGTTGTCGCAGGTCGACTTCTCTCTGAAGCCTCGTTGCTCGTTCAGCACCCATCTGGTCATGCTGGAATTCCTATTCGAACCTCGAACGATGGATGGTTGACATCAGCTCTTCATTGTCCGAACTACTGTCGCTTGAGTCGGTGTTCGTCCATTCTACATCAATATCTTCGATGAGTTGCTTTTCCTTATCCATTGGATCACAAACCGAATTTGGACGAATGATGGACTAATTTCGGATCGAAAAGTCTTTGAATCGAAATCCCAAGAAGATTGAGATGAACACGAAGAACAACAAAACAGAAAACCCAAAGAAAAACCCCAGAAACTCGCAAAACCCCTCAACCAAATCACTCACCCGAGAGGAAATACAGAAAAACTGAACAGAAAGATTCAGAAATAGAACAACAACTCTACCAAATCAAAAATTACTCGAAGAGAGGAGAATAAGAGAAATCTTGCCTGAGAATTCGAAAGAGCTTCAAAAACTTGAGAAACTCGGATTCTGATCTTCTGAAGGCTCCGCGTAGAAATAAGAAGAAAAAAATGGGTATATGAAGTTATATAGTTTCGTAGCACATCCAACGGTCCCGACTGTTCAGGAAAGGCTTGATCAACAGTGCATATCTATCAACTCTTCAATTCCCACTTAAAAGTTCGTACAACGCAACGGCGCGTATCCCGAAAATCTCGGATACGACAGCTCGAGTCTGCTACGTCGCAACGGTATGAATTTCAAAATATCATAATGATACCATGTTAGGGTAACCACTCGACACGCGTCACGTGTATCCAAACAATATTTTTTACTGGGCTCGAGACTCCCCATCGATCGATTCGTCAGTCTATTTAGATTTCCCTGATCTGATTTAACCACGACTGATGCGACCATCGATAAGTATCATACACTCTATCGAGGATCCATCGCTCGATAGAGTAGGGGCTATCTGTTGGGGTTAGACTTCGTCTTCCCATTAATAACGTTAGCTTTAACAGTTTATCTACGAACGATGAACTCCCGATTCTAACGCCTTCGTATTTGGGCCGGACCCAACTCATTGTATAAGTCAATAACGAACGTATATCACTCGCATAATTGGGCCGGACCCAATGACAACGCGATTCGTTCGAAGTTAAGCATCGAACATTGAACTAACAGATCAAACTGATCTTTCATCCATTGACTTTACCGACAGCGAACGATACATCATAAGGACAAAGCCTTATTTTCTACCCGTCGTTCGACGTTCATATCCAACAAAGCTTATATGATTATACTCTCCATAACAGTCGAACCCAATGTCGACGATGATGTGTCATGCCATTATGATAACTGACCAGTTCATAACTGGCAAAAGGAAGCACATTAATAACCGCTAAGCCCATGATCTGTGGAACATTACAATAACTGCTGAGTTCATATCATGAAAAGTGTCCCCAGAGGACAACAAGTGAAAACCGCTTTAACATCAGTTATTGGTCCTTCCTCTATAAAGAGAGGAGGACCCCCTTCAATAAGGGATCCTTTTTTCTTTCTCTGAACTCACATGCCGTTACTTCTGCCAAAACATACCCAGAAATCATTTTTTTACTTGAGAATATCATACACAGTGAATACATTATACTCACAGAGGACGTAGCCTAATTGGCGAACATCTCTACATCTTGGTGTTGATGATTCTCTCTCTCTCTCTTTTACTTTTGTTATCCGATTATTTTCATAGTAGTTTTCTTTATGAGTTTCAATAACGATTTCCAGGGGCCCATTCAACTGTTTGTTTTATCATTGTCATTAACTTTCTGTTAATTTTGACTGTAGAAAAACAGCATCTACAAATACATTATTTTATTTTTTATAAGATAAATGCATAATTTATTTATAAAAATAAAAATAGTTTAAAAATTTACCAGATATCATTAGTTACCATAATTACCTACCAATTAACTTAATTACAAATCAGCCCCTAGAAAAACCCAAAATTGAAAAACTTAACCCCCAAGGGAACAAAAACCAGATGCGTTGCCACTAATTCGTGATGAAGGTGAACTTCAGAGAATTCGCGATGTCGGCTTCTAGAATTTGGACGGTGGCATCTAAAATTCACGACGGCCGGATATGGAATTTTCTACTTTAACGAAATCGTTGAAACGAAGGCTTCACTACGGCCGAGAATAGTGACACTATTAACTTCGACGAAGAAAATATAAGAGAGAGGGGAGGGACGAACATGACCATTGCTAGCAAAAAAAATGTTAGCTTTTTTTTTTTTTTTTAATTAGTATAAAATATAAAATTAATAATGCAATGCAATCATGTTATTATTGGCTAAATTTATTAGGTAGAAAGGGTGACATAGCACATTCAGTTATAAAAGTTTTAAAATAATAGTAGGATTGAAATTAATATAACAAAATAACATAATTAAGTTAAAACAGTAATGTTTAAAAAACAAAACTACCCCTGATTGAAATCAACTGTGAAATCAGTCAGTCGTTGTCAAAGCTCGGCCGCCATCGTCGCCAGCCATTCGAGCAGAGCTCCAGGAAATTGGATGATCAGTACCCAGGGCTCGCCAGCGCCGACGTTGTCCGTCACGGTTGCATCAGATCTCCGTCAAAGACTCCTTCTCAACACCCTCATCAACTGGAATCCCGATTTCGCGAAACGTAGATCGGATAGAGATTTCGCTGGCATTTCTTTGCCTGTTTCCAGATTGAGATCGGGTCGCCAGAGATAGTTAAAGCTCTCACCAAGACATTGCGCGACGGCCACAAGATCGCGAGAATCACGAGGAGAGTTACAGGGAGAATCGCGCCTCCCTCCGACGATGTCCCGGATCGAGATAATCTACAACGAAGGGCTCGCCTTTATTTTTAATTTTTTTTCCAGTTTAATATGTGTTGTCTAATAGAACTTATTATTACTAAGAAATAGTGGTATTTACATGTAACATCTTTATTTATATTGTATTTTGTACTTTTCAATATAAATGGTAAAATCTAAATATTTGTTATGTAAATAATTATTAATTACAACGTAAATATGTTAATTTCTATAAAATAAGTAAATTATTTACTAATATGTGAATTCATTAAATAAGTAAATCATTTTTGTTCATTTATTGTATTTATTTAAATAAATTCACATATTTACATTATGGTATGGTATTTACTAGTAAATCCACATACTTACTAGTAAATATGATAATTACACGTAAATCCTTCATTTGTATTGAATTTCATATATGTATATTTTGTAATTCCAAATATCTATTAGGTAAATATTAGTGAATACATGTAAATATATTAATTTTCATTAAATAAAACAACAAGTAATTTATTCAACAATTTTATTTATTTACAAAGTTTCTTAAATTTTAAAATATACCCTAAAATTATCCTAAATTAAAGCCTCAAATTCACTCAAACCCTAACCCTAATCCCAAAATCCTTCAAAACCTAATCCCAAAATTGGCTCTTCCACTGCCGCCACTGAAAATTACGTATGGGAATCGCGATCGAGCTTGCGACTCGAGTCGTAGGCGAGTTGTCGATCGTGCAGAGCTCGGAGATTGCAACCCGCGGAGATCAGAGAATCGCGTGGAGAAGCCTCTCTCGCCTACTCTCGCTGAAAACTAGTCGCGATGTCATCGCATGGTCGAGACACCATCAAGTGGTCAAGACTTACTCTTTTTCTCTCTCCAATTGCCGTTAGGGGTCCGAGATCTCTGTTTTTCGGCAGCTCTTGAGAGATCCGTCGCTATAATTGGGGATCACTTGGATGAGGTTTCTACGGCGGTCGGAGAACATCGCGACGACAGAGAGAATGAGGAGAGAGAGAGAGAGAAATGAGAGAAAAGGACGAGAAATCTAATATAAAATCAAAAAGGGTAAAATCGAAAAACAAATTAATTAATTTTGAAAACAATAATAAAAATGCTATAATTTTTAATGATTTGAAAATCTGCTATTTATTTCACTCCTACTTATTAATTATGCTATTTAGTATAATTACTGAATTTATTATTGCCCTTTTTTTTTCTTTTTTTCTTTTTTTTTGCATTAAATATTCACCTTGTTCCCCAATGGTGAATCTGAATTTACCCAAGGCATGGATTGCCCTTGTGGCATCAATCCTAGCCGTTAGATGAGTCTCCTTCTCATCACAACCATTGATGGGTTTATGTGCATGCAATTTGAATTTGTTATTGTAACACATGAAAGCTTACATATTAATTTATAAGCCTAAGATGTTGTGATGGATGATATAACTTAAGTAAACAATATTAATATTTTTATTGAGTTATATTACAGGTGACATGCTCAAAAGAATTCATACCTAAAGAGGTTAAGCATTAAGAATTTTGTATAAAAAAAATATATAATGTTAAATTCAAAATTAATTTTTGATTAGGAAAACGTTCAAGTCAGATAATGCGGTAAATAGCATAAACTTAATGTCAATAAGTATTAGAAACAAAATTAATAATGCAATGCAATCATGTTATTTTGGCTAAATTTATCAGGAAAATGCTATCATCTTTCTTTGTAATAGTATCATATATAATATATCTTAATCTCTCGTTGGGAGTTTCAAGAATAATAAATCATAATAAATAAATAAAAGCACTTGATTGGAGATGTGAAATAAAGAATGCATTGCTTTCTATTTCATTATCGATCTAATTATCTCACTACTCTTAGGATGTCTATATTTAACAAATGAGTGGCAAACAAGTAGCTTTTACTTCAAGATAAGTCTTGTACTAATTAGTTTTTATTTGCCAATTATCATGGAGAATGTTATACCATGATGCATATGGGATTACTTTACCTTATTTCTTACTCCAAGCTATTTGCTAATTATTCCTATTTAATTGTGCTTTAACGGTTAATAGTTTAGCTTAACTTGCTTTTTGTATAAAAATAGACATTATACAGTTGAAACTATTTTCCATTATTATTGTACATTTTAGATACTTTCTTTCGTATCTCTTTAAAAAAAAAACAAAACAAAAAAACAAAACAAAAAAAAGAAAAGAAAGAAAGAAACCACCATGGTCAATCATTGAACATTTAAAAAAAAAAGTCATTTTGTTAATTTAATAAAATTCCGGCTATTTACTAAAAAACTTCTTTAAAAAATAATTTACCCACGTATCCTCGTTACAAATATGATAGTTCAGAAGAGCATTTAGGGTTTGTTGTCTCCTCTAGTCTCATCATTTTCAACGTAATTCTTCTGTGTTCAAATATATTTTGAGGTTTTCTAAAAAGAAAAAAAGAAAACCCATTTTGAGGTCTCTTGGAATTTGTTCCCAAGGCTTTCCCTGTGGAAGGAGATGACTTATTGTAACGACCCGTCTTACGTAGGCCATTACCGTACTTATTTTACATAAAATCTGACACTTACTTGACTAGCGGAAAATACGGAATATAATTTTTTTTCTTTTTGTTGCAATTATAAAGGTAACTCGACCATATAATTTCTTATAACCATATATAAACATATTTGTTTGAGTATTTAAGTATTAAACTTAATTTAGAATACAACTAATTAAACTTAGTAATAAGGACATATATTTGACACAAAACGCGTAACGGTCTCCATCCCGTAGTTTCACAGTTAGCCCTGCCATGCCCCACCGTCTTGTATCAAGTATTGCTAATAGGGAGCTTACCTACAGCATAAACGTAAGTTGTGAGCTTTCGCTCAGCAAGTACAACTATTTATCCGCAAAAACAATTTAAACTTAATTAATGCATGATCCAATTATGCTTTCTTATACTTTCTTAACTTAACATACTATGGGCCCTTAACTTAAGTATACGTACCGTGGCGCGCTGCCATGGAATGGTTGGGGCGGCCAGCCCTGTCCAACTCAAACCATGAACCAATCCTAACCTAGTGCAGGTCGATACGACATGATTTAAAACTACTTAATATCTTACTTAAAAATATTTTCTTGCTTGAACTTAGTCTTACTCTTATCATGTACATTATTATTAGTGAACATGCTTCATGATGTCACAATAATAAAACATAATCATATGCATCACATACATAAGTGCATGAATTTTAAAAACATGCAATCAAGAAAAATAATTAGCCTATGCTGTAGGCGGAGTTGTACTTACAGGTTATACTAACGCTAGGATTTGTTGCTCCAACGAATTGCAACAACAGGTTACTTGCCTGTTTCCAAAAAGGACGTAAGAATCATTTTATCTTACTATAGTTTATTATATTAAATGTTGGTATCCTAACCAACATTCAACATTTACTCTAGTTATATGTCCCCTACTAGCATGGTTTCCTATTAGGTTACTAGATGTAACCTTAGGGCACCTGTCCTAAAAACAATCAAACCGTATTATGTTTGATTACTTAAAACAAATCTTGGTTAGTTATAATATCCTTTTAGGTTACTGTCCTATTGGGTTACCAAAACCCATTAGTAGTATCCAATTTGGGTTATCCTAAGTAACCTTGGTTTCAAAACCTAACATATAAAATTAGTAACCTATTTGGTTACTATAAGTATACTTTCAATATACTTAGTTCAATAATAATTTTTAGTAACATAACTGATTACTATATGTCTTACCATAGTTAACCAATTTCTTAACTTACTTAACATACTTTAAAATCTTTTTAAACCATTTTTATAAAACTGAAATTGATTATTTTGTAAAGATAGTAAAACTGTAATATTTTGAAGATCGTTCATAGAAAACAGTTCAATAATTTCAGTTAGCAGTGCATGTATAAGAATTTGTTGCTCATGCACCGTTTTGAAAATCCTGTGCAGGATTGCCTATTTCCTGCTCAGTTTGGAGATTCAGTTTTATTTTAAAATCTACTTTGAATTTGAAAAAGTTTTCTTCATAAAGTTGTAGATCTCCTAAAGTCCTACAACTTTCGTTTTTTGCACAAAACCTAATTCTTCCCTTAACCTATTCATTTTCCTCATTGAAAAATCCTGGCCGTGCATAGGGTCTGGGACTGGCCAGGCTTGGGTTTTCACGAAATGGAAGCCTTTGGAGCTTATTTTTCAAATTCTATCCACGCTACCCCCTAGGATTCTTAATTTTCTACAACTTTGTAGTTTTAACTTTTTCCAAAATCTGCCTCTAAGGGCTTCAAAATTTCGTTTAAAAATTACTGCCCAGTTTTGTCCGAAAACTGGCAGCTTGGTTTTCAATCGTTCGTTACGCGAAATAACGCACACCCTACCTCAAACGATCGCAACCGTGAGCTTACATCATACATGCAGCGTATTACCCAAGATTTCCATTAGCATACACTTGTTCATCCATTTTACCCATGTAGCACAATTTTTACCAAGTTAGGGTTTAAGTTGATTTTTCTCATTCTAATTCAACATACAAGCAATTAACCATAACACAAGCATACCATAAATCTGACATGTGGGGACATATAACAAGCCATTACTAAACATACACATACAAGCACATACTTTAAAGCATAACTTCAAAAGCAATAGCCAAAAACCTAGATCTAGCATACCAAAACATAGATTTAACTTACCATAAACCTAATCAAGCACATACTAATTTAAACTAAACCATTGAATGAAAAAAAATAATTGAGCTTAAGCTCATACATACCCAACTGAAAATACATCTAAATTATTGAACAAAACTCAAATGAAAAGCTAAGGGTTTGAATAGGTTTACCTTAAAACTTGGAAGTGGATCTAGGCTTGGGTTTCAATTTTTTTCTCCTTGAACTTTCACTCAAATCTGACCACTCTCACTGTTTTTCTCACTCTTGAAGGTCGGCTATCTTGGAGGAGAAGAGAGCAAGAAGATGAACCAAAAAGGGTGATGTGTCCAATGACTCAAGACAAAATTTTACCACACAATAAAAAGCCAAACTTTAATTTTTATTGTCTAATTTGCATTTAGGTCCTCCAAAAACAACTACAATTCTCCTAGGCTCCAAGAGGTGGCCGGCCATATGAGGAAGTGTGTTGGCCAAGTTTGCTCCAAGCTTAATTAATGCTAATACTTTCTAGGATTTTCAAAAAAAAAAAATTCCAATAATTCCAATTAATCATCACAAGGGTTAGGTGTCCCCCTAACAAGGTTCCATTTGGTTTTCCTCCCATAATGCAGTCCATAATCATACTAATAAGGATTTTACAAATACTGTTTTCACTAATAGCAGTACTGTTTTACTGGACTGCAGTTCAGAATTTATCTGCACTTAACCGAACTGCGTAAAAATTTCTCTTAGAACTAAAAACTACTTGGTTCTTATTACTCTAAATATTGCGTTTGATTTTCTACAATAATCCCAAACCTAATTTGGCTTCGCTATCCATAATAATAATTTTTCACAGTATAATACTGTTTAAAAACTGCAATATTGACTCAAACGTACCTTAGATTATTCTGATCAAACTTTGACCAGAATAAAATCGTACATAAATCATAATTCTGATAAATCAGATCAAGCATTTCATATTAACATACATAATACAAACTTTTGATTCCTAAAAAAAAGAAATTGTAAATTTATAAAAAGGTTGGTTATTACACTTATTCCCCTAGTCTTTCCCTATCTCTCAAAGGTAAGTTTCTGAATTCACATTTAATAACGATAATATATATCAGAAGTCACGTATAATTTTATAATTTTATATTTGATATCTCTAATTCATGTTTTCAGCAATATTATATGTATTTTTTTTGTCAAAAATTTAATTAAAGGAAAAAAATTCATAAATTTTTTTAAAGTTCAAAATAAAGAAAGTTATAAATTAAAATTCGAATGAGATTTTATGACATGTCTTAATATTTAAAGAGAAAAGTGTATTTTAATCCTAATAATTATAATAATAATCATAATAATATGATTAAGTCATAGATTTGATTTATATGTAATTCCCATAGATTTGATTTATAGATTTGAAAACGTAATTCCTGATTTATAAATTTTTTTTTTTAAAGTAGGTATATTTTTTTAAAATAAAAAAAATTTAAATTATTGTGAGAAAAGGTACTCTAGAAAAAATAATTTTAAATTATTGATTATGTAATTTTTTTTCTTTTTAGTTTTCGTTTTTCAAAAAAAAAAAAAAAAAAAAAAAAAAAGAAAAGAAAAACTCCGAACAAACCTGTATTTGGCAGGGGTTGAAAACGGAATTCCCACTTCCCGTTAACCTTTTCATCAATAGTCCCAACTAAAGTTGAGAAAGCAACAAATTTGTCTCTCTCCAGTTTCTTATATTTGTTTACTTTTTCTTAAATTTTCTATTCGGCAATACTGGAATTGTCCTCGGCTCATGTCCATGAAAGGTAATTACGCATTTTCACTTCCGTTCGGATTAGGGTTTTTTTTTTTCCCCCTCGTTTCTCTGTCTTACTTCGGAGAAATTAAAATTTTGGGAAATCTCGTGCTGAAACTTAATTTCCTTTAATAATATATATATATATTTTTTTTTGTTTGGGTGGTGAAAAGTTGAAAATTTTATGCAATTTTGTTGAAAACGATTTCCATGGAAGTTTTTTTTTTCTTTTTTCCTCTCTCTCTCTCTTCCAGACTTGGGTTTGAATATTCGAACTGTTTAACATATGACGAAATCATTATGAAATTATCGTTAAATCAGGGCTAGCTTAAGGGCAAGGGTACTTAAGCACTTGCCTAAGGCCCCCAATTTCTTTACGTAATATATATATATATATATATATATATATATATATATAGAACTTAAAGTTAAGGCCTAGTTACGTTTTTTTGTCTAACCACTAATTGGATATATATACATAATATTGACAGACTTGTAAAAATAGGTTTGAAAATCATGCTACACAGATACATATATAATTAAAATATACGCTTGAAAATAAATAAATATCTCTGCATGTTTACGTATAGAATTCTCAAATCTCATACTTTTAAGGCCCCTAACTTTGTTGCAAAATATTAATAAGATTTATTTACGGTAAAATATATATTGAAAATCTAATGAATAAGTTACATGTTAAAAAACAAAAGCAAGGAGATCTAACTAAATTTTATATAAGCTTTAATTCTCTCTTTTAATGTTTTTGTCAAGATTTAAATATTTAGTTAATTCTTATTATAAAAAATAAGAATTTATGGTAGAAAGTGAAAAAATATCCAATCCATAGGGATATTAACTATTTTGCATATATTTTTATTTTGATGTGGTTTCGACAAATTTTAATGTGTAAAAATTTACATTATAAATAAGGATATCTCTATTGTAGAAAAGGCCTTCTCAATTTTTTTTGCTTTAGGCTTCTAAAATGCTTGAGCCGGCCCTGCGCTAAACGAGACCTGAAATCACTCTTGCATGCACCTCGCTATCATTATCACATGTGATCCTTTTGTACTTCCCTGCAATATTCTCTTTTCTTCTTTTCGTAACAGTAATGGCGGTTACATTGAGTATTATTTATTTCAAGATTTTAGATTTATTATTTGATGATCAGTTTTTAGGAACTTCTAGGAATTTCTTTCTATTTGGATGCAAGAACCTATTTTTATGGTTTATATATTTCTGTTATCAATAAGTGATTAGCAGCTTGATTCTACAAGACACTAGATACTTGTATCACAATATTTGCTTGTCGTGTTTGGAGGTGGATTTGGCTGAATTTCTTTTATATTTTGTATTTTGAAGTTATTTTATTAATGTATTTGCATTTGTAGTGTTAAATCATAGAGAAAAATTACGTGTTGCAGATAAAGCCTAACGTTAATTTTATTCCAACTCCCCCACAAGGTGTTACACAATTTAATCACAATCTAATTAAGGGTAATTTTGCCCATCTATTAAGTTAACAAACACAATAATCTAACATTCCGGGAAATCTTTTAAATATGATTATATACAACCAAATACCATTAAAAAAGTTCCTCCTAATATGATTAATGCCCATGTATCCGATCCGATTAAATTTGATTGAGTAGGCTCAGTGTGACATAAATCTTTTCTTTAAATTATTAACTCTCGGATTTGACAATGTGTTCTGTTATATTCCCTTTTTTTCTTTTTTCTTTTTTCTTTCTTTTTTTTTTTTTTTCTTTCTTTCTTTCTTTTTTTTTTTTTTTTTTTTTTCTTTCTTTCACGTTTTATTGTTTTCTTGTTTTTCAATCAAGATATATATATGTCATAATAAGTTTGGTATTATTTTTTTTCTTTCTTGTCCCCAACTAGCTCAAGCAGAAAAGGCAAATAGTAGGAATTCTCGACCAGTGAACGATTCCTCATTGGTGACATTCACATGGAAAATCGATTACTTTTCAAGGCTAAATGTCGAGAAGCTCTATACTGATCATTTCAATGCAGGAGGATACAGCTGGTGATTAAATCCCGTACTTACTTGTTGCTGTTTGTCCCGGTCCATTGGGTTCTTATGCCGCCTTTAGGTAAATTTTAGATACAGATATGATATAAATTGGAAAATGTGCAGGAGGATACTGATTTACCCAAAAGGGAACAACTGCAAGAAGGATCATTTGTCAATGTATCTTGATGCCGCTGACTCGGCAACGTTGCCGAATGGGTGGATTCGACATGCCATGTTTAGGTTTTCAGTAATCAGTCAAATTCCTGCATTTACCGTTAGAAAAGGTATTCTCTGTGTTGCCAATGTCCCTACATGAAGAAGTTACTTACTAGGTTGTTCAACAGCATGAAAAAAATTGGATGGTACTTACTATTTACTTGTCTTGATATGATTGCGATTTCCCGCATTTTGCAGAAGCACAGCATGCGTTCCGTGTAATGGACAGTCATTGGGGTTTCACTTTTTTCATGCCTCTTAGTGAATTAAATGACCCTTCTAGACGTTTTCTTGTTGATGACACTTTTACAGTTGAAGTAGAGGTTAGTTTATGAACTATGAAAAAATAAAAGTTATGTTTGAACAAGAACCAAAATACTTCATCTTAATGTGAATTCTCTCTGATTTTCTCGTGGGAACCTTATTGTGCCTTTCTAAAATGACATTGCAGGTTAGATTGCATAAAGAACTAGGCAAAAAGGAGCTAAAGCGAAAAGAAAAATCCAAGGTAATGTTGAACTTTAGTTGCTGGATGTGGGGGTTTAATCTTTGTAATTCTCTTTTTTTTTTTTTTTTTTTTTTTTTTTCGCAGTTAATTTACTACGGAAATTTAGACTTGGGTGAATATTTTAAGAAACAAGTGGAAGTTTGATTATGCATGCGTTTGAAGCAGTTGTAGGGAAATGTTCTAAGCATTTGTTTTAAAATTATGTTAAACAACGAGATATGTGATAGCCAGTTCCGTTCGGAGGACTGTCATAACTTGCCAACGCACTTGTCATGGTTGTTATGCCAACGCACTTGTCATGGTTGTTATCGAGGCTAGATTGTGCTTTATGATTAATTGCATCTTCTTTGACAGTATCGCATTTTTGTTGGTGTTTATGTCCCTCTGACCTTGTTTGCTTAATTATTTGCAAAAAAGAATTTTTAGTTTTCCCAGCAAAACGAAAAAATATTTGTTTCGGACAATTAATTAGAAATTAGGAAACTAGAAAACTCATGAGTTCTAAGAAGCTCCTGATAATTTCTCTCAGTCGAAACTTTGCAAGAAGCTGGCCAAGGATACAGAGTAAGAAAGTAAAACAATTGCCACCATCCAATCTGCCTGTCATGTTGTTGGATATCCAAGTCCGACCTCCTTCCTCAATTGAACTTAGCTTCACCTCGGTTCTATTTTACTATTGTTCTAAATCTTTTCTATGATTCAGGAGATCTCCTCTTCATTTGCTAAATTTGACACCTTGTTTAAGGGCATTCACAATTTAGTGGAAGGAAAGACTTCTAAGGTGGAAAATTTGAGTAGCATCCGCCTTGCTCCGTTTGGTGTTGAGGAGATCGCTGATGCAAAGAAACTTGTCAAACAATGCCTAGATATGGATCTTGCTAGCGTGATCCAGTTGGGACAAGCTCCTGAGCTCAAGAACTCACTCGCTATCATCCTCGCTAGTGATGCATTTGCTGATAACATGGTGGATGGAGCAACCAAGTTTCTAGCTGAATTTGAGCGAAGTTGTGAGCGATATGAATCTGTAAACGAAGACCTAAGCGAGGCCCGAGAGGATGAAAAGGCAGTAAGTGAGCGGAGGACCATTCTGAAGCAGTTATTTTCTGAGTTCACACCGGTGAGGAATCAGGCTGAGGCAGTTGATCGAGAAATAGCTAGGCTGGAGAAACAAATGGCTGAAAGGAGGGCGAAGAAGGCACGGCTTAGTACCAGACTTGAAGATTTGGCTAGTCGAGCGACTTCTTCAAAAAAGGCGTTGGTCAATGCTGAACAGAAGATGAAGCTGTCTGCAGTCAAGAAGGAACTAGCAGAGAAGACGGTTGGTAACATCGAAAAGTCATGGGAATCATTTAAGGTTGGTTGTTCTCAATGGCTTTAGTATATCCTTAAACAGTGTTGGACATAGGAGAGTAGGGAACAAATTATGTCAAGCTTCATTTTAGGAAAAGAACATTCGCTTTTGGATTAAAGTATGGACATGGAACAGCAAGTCGAAAGTTCCGGGAAATGGTAAAATACTTTCTTTTGGATACTTGTTTTAAATATGAACTTTCTATTATTAGTTCCTATATCCCTCTACTTGCCTGGATATTTTGTTCTTCATTCTTGGTACTTTGGTTGCATCTATTTATCTTCCTGTTCTATAAACTTTTAATATTGTCCTTTGATTGCCAAATTTGCATATTAATGGACCATCAACTTCTTATAGCTGATTGATAAATTTGCAGATGAATTGCACTTTAAGGCTCCGTTTGGAGCTCAAGTTTAAACTTAAGGTTTAAACTCAATTTTTGTCTTTTTCTGAAAATTTTTTTTATCTTTTTGAAAAGTTTTTTTGTCTTTTCTAAAAAGTCAACAAAAATTACTATTCAAACTTAAAAATTTCAACTCAACTCAAACACCAAACACCCCCTAAGACACCTGCATAAAACGGGGTTAGTGGGAACATATGTGTACTATGTCTATGAAACGGAATTAATTGGGCGGGAAAATAGTCATTTGAAAAAATTTGAAAGCAATTTCATGGTGGAACTTTAAAAATAACCAAGTACTTAGGTTTCGTTTGGCTCTCAGACTCGGACTTAAGTTTTTTATCTTAATTTTTGTCTTTTTTCTGAAAAGTAACAAAAATTATAATTAGTTTTTGAACAACTAACTTTAACTAAAAATTTCATTTCAAATCGGTATTCGTTTGTAAACTTAATTCATGCTGTTATATCAATTTTTCTCACTATAATATAAATATCGAACCTATGGCACAGCACTTCTGACAGAATTAATGGCTTCTATCATAAATCCTTATTTAATATTATCTTCTTTCCACAAATCGATGCGTAGGGACACTCGTTATAAGATCCTCGAGAATAACTAATGTATGAAACTCCTTCCACCCACTAGAGGATCAGAATTATTAGAATTAATTTCTAAAGGTGAGTCTATTAATTTTTTTTAAGGTCCTATTCGTAAAGATAGCTAGGTTGAGGTGTTTCAGTTGGTAGGATTTCTTTCGATATTTTTCTCTCTGCGCTCTTTTATAAGAAAAATTGCCCATCAACAGGGGCTTTACCCTGTAAAAATGCCACAGTAGATTAAATCCCCCCGAAATTTTGAAAATTCAAAATGAAATTATATCATTAGTTTTGTTATTTATGTATTTTGTGATATATTATCTACATTTATAATTTTAATCTCAAAAGACAATTACAAAGTAATTTACTATGTGATCCAGACAAGATAAGGGGTTGTTTGGGATCAATTTTGGAAACTCCTCTCCAAAAGTTTTTTTGTCCTTGTCCTCCAAATTTACTATTTATTTTTCTAAACATTTAAAAAAAAAATCAAACTTTAAAAGTCCATAACTTTATCATTTAAGTCTAAATAAGATGCATTTTTTTTATAAATTGTATAGAATTTCGAGATGAGCGAAACAATATTCATATTACTATTTTTTTTTAAACACAATTCAAATTTTACCATTTTTCACTCCAAACACTTTATTTTCATCAAGCGCACATTTTCAAAACTCAAGGCATCTCCAACTTCTAAAACACCGTATTAAAAAGTGACTGCCCTAAATAATTTAATTGTATCTATCTTTCTCCAATTCAATATTTAATAATCTATCGATTGGTTAATTAGTCCAATTTGATTTTGAGACAAATTTGAATTATTAATTAATATTGTCATTACAATTAACTAATTAGATGGCTCTTATATATCTAAATTTATAGAATTCAAGTAATTATTCAAAATTTCGAATCTCTTGAAAAACACAAAACTGCACGACCAGTTTGAGCCAACAATCCCTTCAAGGACTGTTTGGCCTGTGCCCAACCTACGTTGTTGCAATTTTCATATCCTCCAAGGACATTATGCAATTTCCAACTTATCTTGTAGTCCAGAATTACCTCGATTCACTTGTTGGGAATTTTTGTGAGCTAATAAAGGGACTCAAGGAGAAAAAAAATAAACTCAAGCTTTAATATTAACAAATCAATTGCCAAATTAATTTATCCTTTTAATTTTTAACACCAGTATTATTCCATTAAGCCTATGTTTGGTAGGAACTAAGAAGGAAAGAAAACAAGAGGGAAATGAAAAATGAAGTGAAAAAAAATAAAAGGGAGATAAAAATTTTGTTTTTTTTTTTTTTTGTTTTTTTTAAATGCTGTTTAGTATCATGAAAGGAGATAAAATTAAAATGTTATCCGAAATGGACCCTTAGATTCAAGTACTTCGTATATATAAATATATTTCGATCATTTTTTCCAAGCTTACAAACTTGGTACATATGTCAGAAACTTTTATAACCTTCACTAGGTATAACTAATACACTAATTGCAGTCCTACTGTATTTAATTGCTACGTATATATAAAAGTACTTAATATTATGAAGCTAGACTTCCGATATCACTCTTTTTAATTATATATTAAAAAAAAAAAAAAAGCTTCATAAACCTACATACAGGGCACGAATACCCTGAATATCATCATCGTTCAACTCCCTCCTCCGTTCTCCATAGTCGAAGGTCGGATACATGCTCGCAGCCCGGACGTTGCTGTGATCAAGCCCTAGAAGGTGACCTATTTCATGCAACGCCACGGATTCCAAGTCCACTTGGAATAGTGTCGCGTTCGGATTCTCGCTCCAATTCTCGTCGGCGTCGTAGTGGAACCACCCGACCGTCGGCGCGAATGAGTGGGCTAAGGTGCCTCCAGTCCCATCGAAGGGCCTGTCGTCTCCGTGGTCGCCGTGGAAGAACCCTATTTGCAATCCGACGTTGCACTCTCCGGGACTTCGGTGAAAGTGAAAGGGGTTACGCTTGCCATCTCCCAAACGCCCGGGCGCAAATCGATCTTATGTTCTCCATGCGGGACTTGTACCCCGGTGAGGAACAGGTACGTCAGCCGGTATTTGTCCCAATGTGGCTTCCCGGTAAGAACGCATAGTGAGAAACTCCATCCATGAGGTCGTGGTCGTGGTCGTGGTTTTCATTCTGGTTATTTCGAAAATTGACAGTGGTGCTTCTTGCTCCGTTGATGACGTTGGGCAATCCACATCGCGGCAACATCATTTGCCTCATCGTCACGGGGTCTAGGTTCCGATGAATGGCAGATTGTAGTTTATTTGGTACGCTTTGATGGCGACTCCACAGCGTCATCAAAATAATTGTCGTCCACAGCAATTGGCCGTTCAGCATTCAATCGAATCGTTGTAGATATTTCTTGAGCTCGGAGAGCCCCGGAACGTTTTGGCCCTTTTGGCTTCCGGACATGTTTTCGATGGAAGCAAAGGGGTTTGGCCTTGCGGGCTGGGATTGAGTTGTGTACAAAGAGAGCATCAAGAGTAAGGAGAAATGACAGTAAGCTGCGATAGCTTTTGACGCCATATCTTTTGTTTTATATACATATTATGTACATTGGACGCCATAATTTTGTTAGGAATATTTCTTGTATATTTAAAAAAAAAGAGTAATTTAAGCTGAAATTTTGACAGTTTTTGTGAGTCTTTGTTTACGAAAGATTTTGTGCAACTTTCCCTTCTGTACGCTGCACCTGGCTGAACGGGTTTTTTTACCCTGTTTTGACAGGCAGGGACAATTTATGATAAGTTTTATAAAAAGGAAAATTTTGTTAATTCAAGAAACGCCCTTGGACTAGTGTTAACCGACTGGAGCATTTTGTGGAAAGTCTAAAGAAGATTTGCGCATTGGGTAAGTAAGAAGTTTCCTTAATTACCTTTCTTACCTTTGACTTACCCAAACATGCAAAGATTATTCTAGCATATGGTCAGCTATTTTGTGAAGGTTTTTTAGTTGCAAAATTCGTGATTTTGCCTTCCGATTATGATCCAAATCATAGAAATCCAAATTTCAATTTGGTGCAGATTTTGTTCCTTCCAATCTGGTAACAACGGATTGTTGTGAAAACTTCATTGGAGAAGGGAAACTAAGAACTTTTTTTGTTCATATTTTGAAACACCCTCTTCGTCTCATCCATGTGAAGAGGTAAACTTCTGTGACACAATGTCAAAGCCAACAATATTAATGATTTTACACTCGTTGTGATCATATGTCTATTCCAACTTAATTCATAATATCTTTAAAACCTTTTTTCTTTAACTATTTTTTCCTTTTGCGGTGTTCTTTGTCCTCGGCTCACAATCATGGAAGGTAATAATTACTCAAGTTTCTTTCTTTTTTTTTTTTCTTTTTCTTTTTTAAATTTGGATTGGAAATATATACAGTGCATGTTTTGGAAACAAGTGTTGAATTTTAGTTTTCTTGAACAAAATACACTGCAAGTATATTCCAATATTTCTATAATAAATACTCAAGAATTTATTTTTTTCTATAGTTTTTGTACAGAGATTTTAGACCGTGTAACTGAAGACATAGATGTTGAAAATGAATGTGATTACTATATGTTTCCGGCAACAATATCATGAAATTAGTCTATTAAGTGGAAAAGATTATTAATATACTATAATTTTTAATTTTATGTTCATCAATATTAATTAACCGGCCTACTAGGCCAGTTTTTTGTTGATCATAGATATAAAAGGACAACAAATTTCCCATATCAAACAATATATATGTGTGTGTGTGTGTGTGTGTGTGTGTGTCTATATTCATACATATAGCTCATATCATTCTTAGAATTTGAGATGAGTTTCTCTTGTTAGAAAATCTCATTGAATTTGTGATACTGAATGTAAATTTGAAATTTTCGTAGTATGTTAAATAATGCTTAGAATGCTATGATAACTAGGAATTTTTTATAAACACGGGAAATTCGAAATTTGAGGTATAGTGTCCAAACAGAGTTTTCTTTTTCTTTTCTGTTTGAATGTTGTCATGATATTCAATCGATCGAAGATACAATATAATTTTGATTTTCGGTTGACTGACCCCCGTAGCTGAAGCAGGAAAAAAGAAATATTGGGAATATTCCTCAGCCTGTTGATGATTCTTCATGTCGCCCGTTCACATGGAAAATAGAGAACTTTTGAAGGATTGGTATCAAGAAGCTCCATTCAAACATTTTTTGTGCAGGAGGCTACGAATGGTGATTGAATCGTACGCTTATTTGTTGCTGTGTGTCCAGTTCATAGGTGTCTAATATTGCCTTCTCGTGAATATTGGATCCGATTTAAATTAAATTTGTAGGAGGATACTAATTTTCCCTAAAGGGGACGAGAAGAATAATCATTTGCCCACGTTAATAAATATTCACTTATAAGTCGAGATAAAATTAAATAAAAATAAAAAATTCACTGTCGGAAAAGGTCTATATTTTAATGTAGCTAATGTTCCAGCATTAAGAGGTGAATTTTTATTCGCTAGGATTAAAAAAAAAAAACTGGATGTGATTACATTTCTCATGGTTGGATATAACTGTGTCTTTTCAGCCTTGCAGAATTACACCATACGTTCAATGCACGTAACAGTGATTGGGGTTTTACTTTTTTCTTACAGTAAATATTGTTTTTCTGGTGTTGTTTGTTATTGTGGTACTGATGCTTATTCCATGGCAGTGGTAGAGTCAGACAAGAATTTTAGTAGGGGCAAAAATAAATAGCATCAGTATATAAAATTCAAAGGATAAAGTTATAGTGGGGATTATATAAAAAATTTTAATTTTTAATGGGGCTATATGAAGATTTTTAGTTTTTAATAGGAGCAAAATAAATTAATCATAAAATTCTTGAGGTAAATTTGGAAGGCAAAAAATTTCAATGGGAGCTTTCTAAGGGGGTGTTTGGTGAATGAGTTTGAGTTGAAATTTATAAGTTTAAATAGTGATTTTGGTTGACTTTTTCAGAAAAGATAAAAAACTTTTGAGGAAAAAGACAAAATTGAATTGATGGAACTCATCACCCAACACCCCCTAAATTTTAGAAAATAAATACATTGAGATAGTTAAATTATATATTATCAAATTTAAGATATTTAATGATGTTTTTTTTCCTTACTTTTTACTAAATAGATCCTATAAGTACTACATGATATTTTATTTAGTGATAATACAAGAGTATCTAAACAATATTGAAAGAAAAAAAACAGAGAAAGAAAAATAAAGACCTTTCAAAAAAAATTAATAATAGATAAATAATTATTGAACGCCTATCTTTCTGTTTTCCACGACCTCAGTTTCCTTTCTTTCTATGCATTCCAACCTCCATGCCCACCCTTTCTTTTACTGTTTCTTTCTTTTTTTTACTTTTATTCTTGTCTGACACCCCTATCTTTCTTTTTCTTTTTTCTCTCTCTCACTTCACCGACATTTGAAGCAAATCGTCCCCCCCCCCCCCCCCCCCCCCCCCCCCCCCCCCCCCCCACCCCCACCAGTTCCCACACCCCACAACTCACTCGTCCCCTCCTCCCCGTCCCCCGTTCGAGTCAAAAAAAAAAACAAAAAAACAAAGCACACGTTTCAATCAAAACGTGCGTTTGAACGAATGCAATGATTTCGTTTTCTCCTTTCTATATATTTTATAGATTTATAATTATTATTTAGTTTTCTTATGATAAAATATAGAAGATTCAGTGGTTACCGGTTAGTAATTATATGGTATCTTGTTGGAGGAGATGGTTATCAATTGGTAACCAATTGTTATACGACCTGATGTGGTAGTATCAATCGGTAACATTTGGTAACCAATCGAAAACTATCCGGTATCCCACCAGAGGTAGTGGTTACCGATTGGTAACCATCCGATAACCATTTGGTATCTCCTCCAAATGTGATGGTTATCATTCGGTAACCATACGGTATCCCACTGAGATGGTAGTGTACCGGTCGGTATCATGGTAGATAGCAGATAGTGACTAACAGGTAACCGTCAGCCGGCCAAGATCATCACAGATACTAATTAGAAACGTAAAGGTATAATCGGTAAATTAAGGTAATGAATAATTGTAATGTGATGAAATGTCATAGTAGTTTTGGCACAATTTTTTCTTATGGAAAAAATTAATCCAAGATTTAGTATGTGTTTGGTGCTAAGGTTTTGGATTGTAGAATTTGGATTCAGATTGATTGTACGTTTATCGAGGCATTTGAATTGCTTGAGTTAAAAAAGTGTAAAAACTTGAATGTGTTTGGAAAAAATATATATCAATATGAAGCTTGTCTCGTTCGTTTTGAAATTCTATGCAATTTAAAAAAAAAAAAAAGATTTATCTCATTTGGATTTGTTTATGCCAAGTTATGAACTTTTAAAGTTTGAGTTACAAACTGTGTGAATAGTAAAGCTGAAAGAAAAAGGACAAAAATTAAATTGTAAAAGTAAGGTTTAAATTGGAGGTCCAAATACATGCTTAATTTATGACATTTTATAAAGTTCCCAATATTATAGATGTAGTTAAATAGAGCATATAATCCAACCAAAAAAAAAATAGTATATTAAAAAAGTTCTTTTAATTAGTACAAATCGAATAGAAAACTATTTTTTTAGGTAAAATTCATTCAACTAAAAGGTCTTACAAACACCAAACATAATGCGAATGATCATGTGGTACACAATACAAAGCACTCGATAAAAAACCGGTTATGTAACACCCCCTAGCCGGTTTAGCCTTGAACTAAACCTAACTAGAACATGTCACTAAACCATACATTCATAAAATTTCACGATAACAACAAAAAC